>RJWH01009486.1:0-22303 GCA_004363575.1 Solenodon paradoxus | reverse complement strand
CAGACCCTCCCTGGGCAGGCCAGACCCTCCCTGGGCAGAACAGACCCTCCCTGGGCAGGGCCAGACCCCGTCGCTCACAAACACTGGTCCTGCTGGTAGGCCCCCCATTCTCAGGGCCTCCACCGCTGGCAGGGCCCCGGGCCCCACCCTGGGCATCCGGCTTGCGGGCTGGCCTCTCTGTGGCAGGCACTGGGTCCTTCGCAGCGATGGTTCCTGCTGGGGTTGACAGAGTGGCACCCCAGCACGCCGACACACCCCGAGTTCCTGTGGAGACAGGGGCCGAGGGCCTAAGGAAGCCCGGGGGCACGGGCCTCCCTTCCTGGGCCTCTCTGCCCAGCGGGGCCCCCTCCACGCCCAAGGCTCCCTGCCAGAGTTCGTCCTGGGGTCCGAGCTGACTTCTGTGTCCCCTCTAGTGGGAGTGTCAGCACACACCCCACGCCCGGGCTCCGCTACGAAGCAGACTAGGTGGAGAAATGAAGACGAGCGTCCGTCCTGGTGTCCCCGTCTCTGGCCCCTCCACGCTGGCGGTCCCCGAGGAGCGGCAGGCCGTGGGCGGGAGGCCTGCGCTGACCCCGACGCAGCAGCTGGATGATGCTGCGGCCTCCCCCACGCTCAGCAGCGGTCACACGCAGGCAGGGCTGTCGGGCGTTTCTAATCGGCCCGCGGGCCGCCCGCGCGCGTGGACTCTCCTGCAGCTCCAGGCCGCCCAGCCAGGCCCCAGCCCATCAGGGCCACTGTGCTGGCCTCGGGGCGCACGCAGACACGCAGACACTGAGCTCCAGTGACACCGTGAAGCCTGTGCAATGTGAGGAGACAACATTCCCCCAATACAGTCACTTAATTTTTAACATTTAATTAAAAAATAAAATTAAATCTAAAACCTAATTTAATTTTTGAAAAGAGATTAAATGCTAGACCCTGTCTCACCGGCTGCCTGCTGGCTCTGCGGGGAGGAGTAAAGGCAGCGGGCAGCGTGCGGCCAGCAAAGGGGACCCCTGCAGCTCGGCGGGGCCTCATGGCCCTTCCTGGAGGCCGCCAGGGCAGGGCACTGCGGGGGCTCTGCCCGCAGCAACTGGACGGGAAGCCCACGGGGACTCCGGCTGGGCAAAGCAGACCCTTCCCGGAGCCTGCAGTGGGGACGGCCGAGGGGCCGGGCCCCCGAGGAAAGGCGTGTGGGATGCCGGGGGCAGAAGCGCGGGCAGGCCTCAGAGAGGCGCTCCGGAGGGCGGCGAGTGTGCCGGGAAAGCGAGGGAGGCCAGCCCAGGCGGGCGGAGGGCACGGACGGAGAGAGAACAAGACACCTCCTCCGCGCTGGCGGCACGGGAGTGGCCACCCCTCTGCTGGGCAGGGAGGAGCGGGCGTCCCCGGTACCCTCCGTTCCGTGGGGCACAGGCCAAATCCCCCGACCACCGAGCACCCTTCCTCTTCTCCCAAAGGCCTGTCCTGGTGGACACCCGTCCTAATTGGGGGCACAGCTGCGGCTCCTTCCTGGGGCAGCCCCGTCCTCGTCCTGTGCAGCCTGACCAGGCAGCGTCCGGCTCCGCGCTGCTCTCTCCCGCGCGGCTGTGATCCCCAGTCCTGCGTGCGGGGTGCCGGTCAGGCTGTCTGCAGTCTCCGAGCTGCCCTCCGGACGGACGTGCACGCCCCGTGAGGACCCACACATGGCTCCGGACGGGCCGCGCCCACCCTGAGTGCGAGGGGTCCCCAGAGTCTGCAGGTGATTTGCGGCCTTTGTTCCTTCCCTGCCCCCGGCCCCCGGGAACCGCCCAGCAGCAGCCAGGAGCTCCCTTCCTGCTCAGCCATCCAGGCTCTGCCCCAGGAAAGGCGGGTTTGCCGCCCCCGGGCCCTCACCTATGACCCCCAGGGAAGCAAGGTGGGGCCACCAGTCAGGCCGATGGCGGAATCGGGGCAGGAGACCCAGGTGCCGGCCACATGGACCAGGTCAGAGCCCCAAGTCAAGGACAGTGGCCAGTCTGTGTGTCCCCTTCCAGCCGCGCCCCCCCCCCCCCCCCCCGAGCCTGTCTGCCGCCAACAATCTGAGCAGCCTGTTCTCCTGTTTGTCAGGCTTGGCCGTAGCTGCCCGTGGGGACACTCCTACGGAGCAGGAGAGAACCCCTTAACCTCCAGCATCCGCGAAGGCGATGACTGCTGGTTCCTCCTCCTCCCGCAGCCGCTGCCCTTGTTCTTTGTGCAGCTCTGCCTGGGCCGCCAACCCGTCCCTCCCCATCGCGGCCGCTGGGGGGCAGTGCGCTCACACAGACGCCGCCTCACCCAGGACTCCGGGAAAGGATCTGCCCCGGGTTTTCGGTCAGGCCTCCATGCGGCACCTAATAAATCCCCACTCCTACTCAGCAACCGGAGTCTGCGCCCCCCACGGGCCGCCTGCAAAGCCCTGGGAATCATGTGCAGCAGATCTGACTTCACCTTGAGCAGGTGCGTGCAGCCCACAGAATTGCCTTGAAGCAATCAGCGTCCTCAGGCGCAGGTGGTGACCCAGGCGCAGGTCTGCGCGTCTGTTCCTGGGAGCTGATTTCAGGGGCCACAGGCTCTCCTCCCCCCAGGGCGGAGACAGCCCAAGAGCCAGAGGGGGATCTGCCAGCCCTCCTACCCCCAGGGACCCCAGGCCTCAGCACAGAGACTAAGAGTCTGGCCTGCACCCTAAGAACTGAGCCTTGGGCATCCCTTCTGGGCTGATGCAGGGCAAGGGGGCAGAGGCAATGCCCCATAACCTTGAATCTGTTGGCATGCAGGCTCCCTGACCCGCTGGGCAGGCCTGACCGCCGTTCTCCTGCCTGCCCCGCGTCTGAGCTTCCAGCCCTGGACGTGTCTGCTTGGAGAATGAGACTCTGCTGTCAGGGGCAGCCACCAGCCAGCTCCAGGCCACCGGGCAGAGGAGGGCACACAGAGGGACCACTCCCGTGATGTGGGGGGAGCTGCCGCCCTCCCCAGCTCATGGCACTAAGTGCTGAGCAGCAAGTGAGGGCTGTGCACATTCCCGAGAGCCCCACGTGCCCATTTCACAGACGAGGAAGCGAGGCCGGTCGCGGGGACAGCCTGGGACAGCCGCTGGTGGCTCCAGCAGATTTGCACAAGAGCAGGAGTCGGTGTGGGAGCAAGGCCGTCTGGGAGCAATCCCCACGACTACGGGAGACGCAGGAACCCCCGGCCTTCGTGAGACACTCAGCTTCCCGGGCGACGGTTCCAGCAGACACTGAGCTTTGGGGGGTCCCTACCACCACCCTTGACTCTGCCGGGGCCCCCTGCTCACTGACGGGACACAGGGTGAGTGAGGCTGTGTGGCATGATGTCCCCAGCTGGCCACAGGCGTCGCCGCCAGGTGGGGAAGAGCCAGGCGAGCTTGCAGGTGGGGCCACTCGGCTGTGAGCACGTGGGATAAGGGCCAGGCGCTCCAGAGGCAGGCGGAGGACCACGACGGCCGCACCAGGCAGGCGGGGCGGCGCCCAGCTACGGAAGGGCGCATCCGAGAAATAAGCACGCTGTCCTGGAGTCGGAGGAGGGCAGCCCTGCAGACCAAAGCCTTTCCCCTGGAGCCCTGAGCAGAGTCCAGGCCAGCGGAGGAGCCAGCGAGGGACCGGTGCGGGCGTGGGGCAGGGAGGGCCAGCCCTGTGAAGAGGGAGCACTCCTGGACCTCTGCCACGGGGTCGCTGGTGATGACGTGCGCTTAGCAGGCTGACCGTAAGTACTGCTTTGCATGGGACAGCAGCGCTTTTTCCTGTTTCCCAACCACCCTGTTGTTTGTGAATATAAATGTCAACATTGTCCCATTTTTTATAAACCAGGCCCATCTTTAATGGGGCAAAAGGGGCAGGTGAGAGGCCCCAAAATAGTTTCCCTTTTGCCCCACATTAAGGACGGTCCTTGCTGGGGCTGGCTGTGGAGGCTGTGGCTGCTACTGCTGCTCCTCCCTGTGAGGAAACAGGAGCCGTGGGAAGGGTTCCGTCCCACCCCACATGCACCTGTTTCTTCAAAGGGAGCAGAACACCGCAGCATGATCCAGCTGCAGGTAAGTGCCATGGGGGTTGTCTCTGGCACTGTGGGGTTCTCTCGGGCACTGTGGGGTTATCTCTGGCACTGTGGGGGTTATCTCGGGTACTTCAGGTATCTCTGGCACTGTGGGGTTATCTCTGGCCATATGAGGGTTATCTCTGCCCACTGTAAGGTTAATTGGCATTTCTGGCATTGAGATGGTTAAAGCAGCATGTATTTAAACATTTAGAGCAGGGCTTATAGGGGCGCCAAATTTGGTTTTCACCTAAGGTACCAAAATCCCTTGCACTGGCCCTGGCCATTTGTATGACGTCCCACCAGACCACATTTATTACTATGCAATTACTGATGGACAACACATCCTACTTACCTGTCACTGGCCTGGCTGCTCTGCTCCTGCTCAGACTGCTCCACCTCCTCCCTCCCGAGTCACCAGTGCTGAATCTCACCCATTTTACCATCCCAATGCCCTGTATTTGTCTCAAGAAAATATGGTCAGCCTAGTACTTATGTATGTTTAAAAGCCAGAAAGATGGACCCCGACCAGGATGAGTGGACTCAGGAGATGGGTGATGAAGGTTTTTCCTCTCATCCTACAAACGTGTGTCCGGTTATGATCATCGGAACCAACCCACACAGGACCTGTGTGGTGACATGAGCGAGGCCCCTGGCCGGATTGCTCCCCGCGGCCAGCATGCTGCTGCCACTGGGGAGTGGGGACGGGGGTCAGGGGCCCGCCTCCTTCCAGCAAGGGCTGGGCCAAGACAGCCAGGGGAGGGGCCCCAAGGCCTGGAGGGACCACGGGACCACATGCCCTGGAAAAAGCGACTCCGCTGATGGATGGAGCTCCCCCAGTGACCACCATGGGCCTGCGGGTCCGAGACAGTGGACACTGCACACATGTCCAGCAAAGGAAGGGTGGGCAGACAGGTGGGAAGAAGATGAATGGATGAAACAGGTGCGTGCCAGATGGCCATCGAACTAGCAGGAAGAACTGCCCACTGATGACGCCCAAGGCTGAGGACGCAGAGCCTGCAGGCTCCACCTCGTCCTTCTCAGAGCCGGCAGCCACTCATTCCATCCCGCTTTCTGCTGCACGGAGTCGAAGGGCCTTTCTCCCACAAACCAGGCACGTGTCCCACACATGACACCTGAAGAAAACATCAGCTCCGGCCCCCGACGAGGAGGTGAGTAAATGCCTGGACACTTGAAGAAGGCCCCGGCCAGGACAGTGAGGACAGTGCCTGACTCGCACTCACACACGGCTGGCCCGCCTGTGGATGCTGGCAGACAAGACTCGGGTCCAATAGAGGACCTCAGGCCGGCAGGAACGCCGGAGCCAGCGTGTGCAAGTTTCCCGTGTCCACCCGCAGATGAGCCCATGGGGACCGCGTGGAGGGAGCCCAGCCTCGTCCAGGCGGCAGGACGGTCACTGCGCCTGCCCGGCGCCCCAGGATCTGGATCCGAAGGGACAGCAGGGAGGGAGATGCTGCCGTCTTCTGAGGCACCTGACACACGCGCTGCCTCACCGACACCCCTGGGCGCGCCCCGGTGGAGTGGTGGTTGGGTGCAGCCCACATGCATCCCAAGAACCCAGGTTTGCGGCCCAGGGTTGGAACAACAAAGATAAACAACTGAAATATTGAAGCGCGTCTTCCTCCTGTCTCCATGCCAGCCTGTGCTCACCTTCATTCCTGCCCGCACCTTTCCTTTAAAAAGAGAAAAAGGCCCCCGGAGGATGGGCTGTGGCCGCCACTCCAAGACACACACCACCAGGGGCCCTCGGGACGTGGCCTGCACTCCCTGTCACTCCACAACACCGACCGGCTTTCCTTGTGTGTCCTGGAAAGCGGAGGTGCTGACTGCTTCTTACCAGGGGCGCCGACGTACGAAAAGAAAGATGACTTTTCTGTGACGCTGGTCACAGCTTCTGGAGGCCGCCGGCCCCGGCTCCCAGGGTCCATCTCCCGTGAGGGCCCTCCCCGGGCTGCGGGAGGACCCTGGTGGCTGTGCCTGGTGGACAGATGTCCCTGCCCAGACAGGGCAGGGGACGGGGCTGCACCTGCGGGCACCCCCGGCGGCCTCTCCCCTCCGCTGGTGGCGTTTTGGGAGGCCACGCGGAGGGGCCAAGGCCGCTGGCTGGGCGGGGAGAGGCGGGCGAGCCCGAGCAGGACCGCGGAGGCGTGCACCGTGTCAGGGCATCGTGGCTCAGCGCGGGGTGGCCAGCACAGCTCAGCAAACGGGCGCCACGCCTCAGGGCTCCCACGTGGAGACTCTCTCCCTCCTGCCATCTGGGTGTGGAGAAAGCGCAGGCGCTCTCAGCGGCCAGCGGCGCCAGGGACGCCCACTCTGCGGCGTCACGGGGCACCGGGACGCGGCGCTTGTTTCCCGGCAGAAACGCGGCCTGAGCGGTGAGCGTCTGCACGAAGCGCTGTAAGCGCAAAGGTTTTATTTTCAGTTTGGACGCGGGCAGGGCAGAGGAGGCCACGCCACTTTGACAACAAACACGGGCGGCAATAGGAGAGATAAAGCTGCGCCTCTGCGGCAACGTCACCCCGGGCCGCACGCCGCGGGCTCCCGGGCGCTCACACGTGCTCCTTGTCGAACTCGCACATGAAGGGCATGGCGAGGTGGCAGGCCACGTCGTTCCAGCCGCCCGAGGCCACCAGCTCCACGCAGTCCTCCTCCTCGTGGGCGTTGTTGGGCTCCCCGCCGCGCCACCTCTGGAAGGTTTGCACGGGGGAGCGGTCGGCGTACACGAAGGTGCCCTCTCGCTCCAGGTCGTTGACGCCGATGAAGACACGGGCCAGGCCGGCCTGCGCCACGTAGGCGGCCATCAGGCCGCTGGCCGCCTCGTCCTTGGGCATGGCCAGCGTGCCGCCGCGGCCCTGGCAGGACAGCTGCGCGTCCGCGTAGCGTTTCTCCTCCTTCACCAGCAGGTACAGCTTATGCTCCGTCTCATGCACGCCGGCAACAGCTGCGGGGCAGGGCAGTGCTGGACAGTGAGCCCCGGGTTCTGTGACACGCCGGGCAGGCGCGCGGGCGGGCGCTGGGCAGACGCTGCGGGGGACGGTGGGGCCGGGGCAGTGTCAGGGGCGGGCTGGAGGCTTGAGAGAGGCGCCGTGAGCCCGCAGGCCCCGGGGAACAGGGCAGCTGCAGAACATACCGTTCTTTATAAACTTCAGCTCTGCAGTCAGTTGGGTGACCTGGTTGTCCATCTCTCCGATGGCCTTGCGGAGCTGGCTGCATTCGCACGGGATGCCTGCGGGCACGGGCCGTGAGAGGAGCGCCAAGGGAAGGACCCCGCCAGGTGCCGTGCTGGCTGGTGCTGACCCCAGGCTTGGAGGCCACAGCGGAGCCTGCCCTCAGCCTTCCCCCTCGAGGCGGGAGGACAGGAGAGGTTCCGGGGGAGCGCGGCCGGGCTCACGGTTCGGCAGCGCCCTGGTGACCCAGTAAGACCTGCAGGTGGGAGCGGGCGGGGAGCCCCAGGGGACCGCAGGGATATGGGAACTGTGAGGATGGGCTGGGGTGACGCAGAGAAGACGAAACGCTTTGAGGAAACCGTGGGTGTGGACCCGTCGGGTCTCCGAGGGTCGGGGTGCGCCGCAAGGGCTGGGGACACTCGGGTTCGCGAGAGAGCTTGCAGGTGTGCCGGTGGGACTGGGCTGGAAAGAGGCGTGCGCACCGCGGAGCGCACGGCGGACGGGACCTGGATCTGGGCTGCGCAGCGTCGCCTGGAGGAAGGGGCCGCAGGGCGGGGCAGGCGGCCGGGACTGTGCAAGGCCCCAGACCCAGAGGAACGGAGGTGCCACGGGAAGGGGAGGAGATGGATGACCCTGTAAGGACCACAGCTCTGGCCAGGTGAGGGGCCTCTGGTTTTAGGCTTTGGGTGACACCTGACTTCAGGTGACAGGATGCTCTGACAGCATCTGACAAAGACAGAAGCAGGCATCCCTGCAGAGGGCGTCCCTTCTCAGGGCCCCCGCGGCAGCATCTGAGCCTTCTGCAAGCCGGGTGGCCCGTGCTGCAGGCACAGATGGCATCGCCGCCGACTGTGAGGACACGGAGGCCGCAGGTGGGCCTGGCAGCACCACAGGCCGGTGGCCCCCGCCAGGACAGAGGCCCCGAAGAAGCCGAGCCTCCAACCCGAGCATCCGGCACACATGGCTGACGGACAGATCATGGGACGTCTCCTGACCCTCGGGGGGCTAGTAGTGGGGAGAACCCAGGGTACAGACGCGCTCCTCTGACAAGCGGGGTCCTGCGGAGCGCGGGGAGGCGCTGAACCTGAGGAGCACGTGCTCAGGCAGGGGCGGCCCAGCCGGGCGGCGCAGACCACGGCCTCCAGCGGACGGGGCCGTGGGCAGCAGGAAGCAGACGCTGAAATCGTCGCCAGAGGGTCTGAGGCGCAAGCCCGCGATGCCAGTGATCTCAGCATTGCACGTTTATGTCCTGAGTCGCACTCTTTTCAAACGTGCAGTTATACATGTTTTTAATGTCTTTGAACCCTTTACGCCATACCTGGTTCTCCATGAGGGCCAGGGGGTCCTATGTCACCAGAATCTCCTTTTTCACCTGAAAAAGAAAAGCAAGGTGCAGTCACCAAGCAGAGGTGGGACCTGTCCCAAGCTTTCGGGAGTGGTGTCTAAAGGCCGTCTTTTCTCCGTGGGGTGCCTGGGCCCCCAGAGCTGCTCTCTGCTGTGACCAGAGTGACAGCCGGACACTCATTCTCAGACGGCACTCAGCCGGCAGCCTGTCGTGTCGTGGGATGGTGGTGCTCACAGGCACTTTAGACAGTTCTGGAACCCGATGCGACTCCCCTCGGGAGCCCCACCGCCATGGACCAGCAGCCACCAGCCCGATGCCGGTCCCATGTCCCTGCTGACAGTAGGAACGCCGAGTCCGAAATGGAGTGGCCGTAGCGATCAGCTGATCCCAAAGACCAAGGGCGCTTGTGGGCTCAGGCTCAAGGCCCCTGCTTCCAGTCCGGGGGGGTTTGCTGCTGCTCTTTTTTAAGGAAGGTGCAGGCAGGAATGACGGCGAGCAGAGGCAGGCAGGGAGAGGGAGAGATGATTTTACTCATTTAGTTGTACATCTTGAGTGGTTCCCAACCCCGGGACATGAACTCAGGTCCTTGGGACGTATGTGGACTGTACTGGCCAGAGGCGGCAGATCTAACTGCTGCTCCACCAGGGCGCACGTGTCCCGGTCTCCAGAGAGGCGGCCGGTGGCCCAGGCCCCGGCGAGGGGCTGCCTGACCTCCCCTCCCTTTCTCTCTCCTTGCTGGACAAGAGGACTCGGAGCCCCTGCACAAAATCATGGCCACAAAGAGTTCAGAGCCTCGGAACCAGGGAAGATTTAGCTCAGCGACACAAATACTCCTGGAGCGGTGCGTGTCCTCTCCCGGGAGAACCGGTGTCCCAGCTGGCCTGGGCGTGGCCATCGCCAGGGTCTGACCAGCTGCATCTTTACAGCAGCTAAAAGGCGGGAACATTCCAGATGCCCCACAGAGATGGGGGAGAAGCCAACTGGTCCATCCTCGCGTGGAGAACGATCCAGCCTTTAAAAGGACGGAAATGCTGGTCTGCTACAACCAGAGGAAAGTCAGCGCATTCTGCTCAGTGAGGTAACAATTCAGGATTTAAAGGCCCAGTGTCCTAGGACCATTTACACACAACACCAGAGCAGAAGATGCAGAGAAAGCGGGCGGGCCGCAGGGGTGGGGCGGGGACGCAAGTGACCGGAGCCGTTTCTCGGGATGATGAAGAGGTGTCCGAGCAGATAATGGTGACCTACGAAATGTCACTGAATGTACCCTTAAAAATTGCTAAAAAGGACGCGCCCTGGGGTTCAGGCATTAAGCCGGTGGCAGGGGCGTCGTCCTGTGAAGCCTGAGGACCTGGGGCTGGGAAGCACCCAGACGAGCGAGTCAGTGAGGTGCTTCTTCCTCCTCTCCTCCTGCTGTCTGTTCCGTTCCCGCCTGCTTCCTTCCTGCTCAAAAGCAATCCTTAGAGTGGTCAGTGTTAGGTGACGGCTTTTCACCACGGCCTTGAAAGACAGCGCACTGCTGCGTCCACGGCCAGGAGCTTCCGGGGCCCGGGGTCACCCACTGGGAGCTCGGCTCCTCTTCTCCCAGCCCCTCGTGTCCAGCGCGGGAGTGGGACAAGCCAGGGGCCCCGAGGACGTGTGCTCACAGTCCCCAGCTGGCTCCCGGCCTGCCCCTCGGCAGGGCTGTGCGGCCAAACGGCTGCTGGAAGGAGAACTGACAGACCGGTCGTCCCGCCCTGTTGCCGTGAGCCTCTGATGTGACCCGGAGGCCGGCTCCCAGGGTCCCCAAGTGCTGCCTCCGTCACCGCCAGGCGGCTGCACGGTGGCAGTGAGGTAACGGGAAGCCAGCTCCGGGCGCTCAGCTCCCGCCCGGCCCAGGGCGGCGTGGACCCTGCAGAGCGGGGTCACCTCCTGGCACCACGGGGCCCGCAGCTCACCAGGGGCCCTGGCGCAGACCCGGGCCAGGCTCGTGACGACAGCATTTCCCTGGATGGAAAGCAAACAAGGCCACGGGGCGGGGTGAGGCAGGAGAGCATCGCAATTACCTTTGGAACCAATGGGACCGATTTTTCCATGGCGCCCCACGCTGCCTTTCTGTCCTTTGTCACCCGCGTCTCCTACAGGGAACAGTAAGGTGAAAGCCGGCTGATGCAGGTGACACAGGAACCCTGTTGTTCCACCTCACACACACGAGCGCACGCGCACGCACACGCACACACACGGGGAGACTGAGACGAGCGCAGCCCTCGCCTCCATCTCAAGGTCACACGTGTGCCTGACTCCAGAAGCTCGTCACGGGCACTGCGGACCCACTCAGCCTAGAGCCGCGCACTGCAGGAGGCGGCGGCCGCAGTGGACACGGCTGCGTCCTTGCTCCAGGGCCGTGGGGCTCACGGTTTCAGAGGCCCCCCCACCCAGGCCTCCACAGGCCTGCGCCCTCGACCCCTGCCCGCGGGGCACACCCGCACTGGGAGGCCCTCTGCGGTGGGACGGCCCCGGCGGAGCCTGGAGGGAGCGCTCAGGAAGAGGCGGGCGGGCGCGGTGGCTCCCCCAAGGCCTGCAGAGGCGCCGGACCGGCTCTCTCCTCTCACCGGCCAGAGGGAGCCCGTCAGCGCGATTCTCCGCGGTCTCTCCCCCGGGGGTCCCCAGCAGCTTGTCCTCGTGTCCCCTGGCCCCCGACCCCAAACCGCACGCACCACACCACCAGGCACACGGAAACCTGGGGAAGGAGCGGAGGTCAGATTCGACGTGACATGTGATTGGAGTGGACAGTCGCTCAGAACCACCTCTCAGAAAGGAAATTCCGTGTGAGCAGCTCCGCCAGGTGGGAGGAGGGACCTGTACTGGGCAGATGACACTTTTTCCTGCTGTGACACCAACCTGCTCCTTGGAACTGCGGTCTTCACAGCCAGAGCTCCCAGAATTCAAAACAGCTAACTCCTCCGAGTTACAGCACGATGCGCACACTCACACACACGCACGCACACGTGCACACGTGCAGACACAGGTGCATAAGCACTCACAGAAACACGCGTGCATTATAGGTGCACACACATGTATACACAGGTTTGCACACTCACGCACACGCGCGCTTACACATATGCACACACGCGCGCATGCGCTGTAAGGAGTATTCCAGCCCAGGCCTTGGCTTCCGGCCGATCTCAGTCTCACAGCCAAGTCACTGCCAACTCGAGGTTGTGCTGACACCTGGCGCCTGTCCCAGCCGGGCACCGAGCCAGGTCCAGCCCTGCAAAAGGGCGCGATCCCAGCCACTCCTGCCTCGGGGCTCCCAGAAACCAGGCCCACAGGGGCAGGTGCGGAGAGACAGAGGGCACACTGGGCTCCAGTGTGGGGCGGGGGGGACAACCTGCTGGTCACCTGGGGCCTGTCTGTGATTTTAAAGGCTTTGGGCACCATGAATGGTTGGGCATCCCCAGAGGGCGACTAGGAGGGCAAGACGAGAGTTCCAGTAGGTCCCTGGTGATGCTGATGTCCCAGCTCTAGCACCACACACTAGACATGAAGGAGGAGGAGCCAGAGGCCTGCGCAGCGTCCGGCGGACCCCTGCGCACCTCCCCCAGGCCCACTGCAGACCCCTGCGGGCCTCCTTCTACGCCCACAGGTGCAGCCCCTTCCCGGTGACGGCCCCCCAGGCCTCTGCAACCCCGGCCCGGAGGCACCATCGGGCTCTGTCTCAGCTTCCTCATCTACGAGGGCGGTTCCCGAGCTGAAGACCCTCAGCCCCCTCTCCTCCCGCCTCTGGAGGCACCTCTGCTGGCAGGGCCTGGACCGCACGGGGGCTCCCTGATGAAGGCACTTGCAGAGGCCATTGCGGCCGCCAGAGGATGTGTGCCAGCGCTGTGCTTGTTACCCTGAGTTGGGTGTGCTGCTTCGAGGGGGCCTGGACCCACCGGGGAGGAGAGAACCCGGCCCTGCAGCCATGCCCCCCGGGAGGCTGCGGTCAGGCAGCCGCCCACAGCCCACTCCAGGCCGGTGGCCACGCCAACCCGAGCGGCAGGAGACGGAAGGCGCCTGCGCGCGGGACAGCCGACCACGGGTATCGTTCCCTCTACCCTGTGTTACAGGCTAAACTGTGCGGCCCCCCGCCCGCCCCACTCACATGCGGCACTTCTCACTCCCTGTGAGGGATGTGGAGACAGGCCTTTAGGACGTCTGGGGCGAAATGAGGTCCCAGTCCCACAAGCTGGGTCCTGTAACGCAGGCGACCAGGCGCACAGATGAGGACGCGCAGGGACTGGAGACAGGCCTGGGGAGGAGCCCACCAGCCACGACCTCCACTCCATCCAGGACTCGGGGAGAGTCCACGTGTGTGGCCTGCAGCCGCCCTGCAGAGCGGTGCACTCCCCTCTGCCCCAGAAAGAGAGCCGTCGGAGAGCAAAGGGACCTGTCACCTTGACCTGTGCCTGTCACCTGAGCGACAGAGTCAGGGGTCCAGAGCCGGGACGGCAGGCCAGCCGGCTCCACACCGGACGCCTGGCAGCTTGGACACGGCAGCCCCGGAACAGGGTCGGCGCCTGGGGCCCTGCAGTCTCCTCACCCCCGTCCAGGCTGCAGACCCCGGGCTCCGATCCCGAGAGGCTCTCAGGAGCTGGCGTCGACGAAGGGGCATTTCAAGGGCTGGAGGCAGATGCTCGCAGCAGAGGATGTCACCCACGCCTCCGACACACGCCCGGCACACAGGCCTGTCACTCAGGGAGAGCTGTGTCTGATGGGAGTCGCCTGTCTCTGGGGCGTGTGGGGGAGAGGGAGGTGAGACGCACGAACACCCCGAGGCCACACCCGCCCTGCTTCTGAGTCACCGAGGGCGGTTAGGTGCGGGCCCGTTTGCCCTGGAGACCCAGCAGCAGAGCACCGTGGCTGCCGGCGGCTCAGAGCAGCGCCATCGCCTCCTGCTCCCACAAAGGGCTGCGCGCCTCCAGACGACAAGCTTTCTGCAGAAAGCAAACAAATGCGCTCCCCTGGTCGTGAGCGGTGTTTGGAAATGCACTCGACACGCCTGGGCCCTGTCCCTGCGTCTCCAGGCTCCGGGCAGCACCCCAGGGAGCCGGGGGGAGGGGAGGCCCTGCCGTGAGCCCCGTCCCCACAATGACAAGTGCGTGGGGGCTCATCTGTCCTCCAGACACGCACAGGAGCCCGCCGCTCTCAGCAGGCAGGTGATTCTTATTAATTTTAATGAAGATATCACACGGTCCTTTGAAGTGGAGACAGGGCGGAGAGAGCACTTGGAATCCAGCTTCCTCAGCGGTTTTTAACGAAGGGCAGCGTGTGCTCCAGAGCCCGGAAGGCCGCCTCCGGCGCTGGCCGGGGCCTGCCCTTGTCACAGCTGTGCCTGGGCCCGCAGCCCGGAGAGAGGTGGCAGGCTCTCAGCAGAGCGTGGGCACAGCCGTGCGCTGGAACGTGGGAGTGATGCATGCTGACAAAGGACAAGGGACAGCGGGAGGCCTGTCCTTGCCGCAGGAAGGGTGACCCCGCCTGAGACGTCCCCACCGCAGGAGCACATCCGGTGCGCCCGGCAGCCCCAAGACCCCCCAGCACACGGCAAGTCAGCGAGAGGGATCCCGCGGGCGGCCGGGCGGGAACCCGGCGGCACCAGCCCCCCGGGCAGGCCGACGGCCCGGAACGGCATCCCCGGCGCCCAGGCAGCGTGTGCGCACGCACCGGCCTGCTCACAGCGGGTCAAGGGTGCGAAGACCCGAGAGGACGTGCCTCGGGCCACTGCACTCACCACCGCCTGTCGGGACGCGCCGTAAAGGGCTGTCGCTGAGGGGCCGCGTCTGAGAGCCGGAGGAACGTCCCTCGGGCCTCACCGCCAGGGCCGCACGTGCGCCCCAGGGGGGTCCAGGCCCCGGGTCTCCCTTCAGGCTGCGCGCGGCGGGGCGGGGGCAGCGCCCTGGTGGGTAGCGGGTGGACATGGTGCACGCACCTCCCAAGGTCTCAGGGCCGGGGACACCCACTGTGAACCACGGAAATAAAGTGCTTCCTCCTGGTCTCTCTCCTGCCTGCCCGCCTCGTTCCTGCTGCCCGTCCCTCACAAGCGCGACTGCGGGGGGGCCGCCGCAGGTGGCTGTGTCTCCCCCGGCACCGCCTGAGGCCGCAAAGCCAGCTCTGGGTCGCCCACCAAACACCCAGTCCCAGCGTGAGGGTCGCTGACACAAGCGGGTCCTGCAGAGCGCGCTTCTAGAATACACGCTGCGGAGGGCGCGCGGCGTTTCCCGGCCCCCGTCTGCCCCAGAGAAGTGCTGCCTGTGTCTTTCAAGCAGCGGGACACACAGGAACACAAAGGGGTGAGCTGTGGGGTCGGCTGAAGCACAGACCTGAGCGCGGGGAGGGGTCCTCCCGGGGGCCCTGGGGGAGCACCGGCCGGGAGCCCCCGCCCTGGGAGCCCGCTCGGGGGAGCCAGTGCCGGGGGCGGGCATGCCCACTGCTTGGGTGGGGGGACGTCCCCACGGGCTGGCAGGAAGGTGGGCGGGACCCTCTCCTTAGGAGGGCGCCCCATCCCCAGGGAGGGCGGTGGCCGTCACCCTGACTGGTGGCTCGTGGCCACACCCACCCCGCTGTTCCCGGCAGCGGTTCCTTGTCACTCAGCACACCGCACGGGACACCTCCCGCCCCGTTGGCTGAGTCGGACCCTCACTGCAAGCGGGCAGGGCGGCTAGAGCCCCAGGGTCAGCAGAGCGAGGTCAGGGGGAGCCTGGGCGTCGGAAGAGCAGGGAGGCAAAGACTAAACTCCGGTGTTGGCGGCAGTCGGAAGGGTCAGACCTGCGACTGCTGCTGTGTCCCCCGCAGGGCCTGCTGGAAGAGCACCCCGGGGGGGGGGGACCGCGGCGCTCGGCCTGGCACAGCTGCTCAGGGGCAGGGCAGTGCTGCGTGGCCAGGCAATCCCAGACCCACCCCGGGCCCAGGGAAACTGAGTCATGGTCCATCACCCTGGCCCAAAGTGCTCCCCGATGGGAAACAGGGCACGTCTGCACTGCCCAGTTGCAGTCACCGTCAGTGGTGTCCGCTTGTCCGCGGTACAGGAGAACCTTCTGGAAGTTACGATGTCAGTGACTGAACCCCGGAGACAGCACACATCGCAAGTGCCGGGCGGCCCTGAAGGAAGGAGGGCAGCGGGGGGACGGGAGCCCGGATCCCTGGATCCTGTGACGCGCACCCGCCCTGGAGAGCCGTCTCCTGCCCACCGGAGGCCTGAGCCCTGCGACCCGGGCACCGCTCTGGAAGCCGACCTCACGGCAGCAACCTCCAAGCCCAGGGCAGTGAGGCGGTGCGCCCCGAGACGCCCCTGGGTCTCAGGGTGGGTGCCGTCAGGACCCAGGGCTGGGAATCACTCCCGAAAGACCCCATCACACGTGAGTTTGTTAGACCTTCTCCTCGCGACCCAGAGTCCTCCCGGCGCTGACTGCTGTGGAGGGTGTCATGTGGCCAGTCGGGACCTGGGGGGCCGCAGAGCCGGGGGCCGCAGAGCCAGGGACCGCATAGCAGGGGCCGCAGAGCGGGGGGCCGCAGGGCGGGGCCACAGAGCTGGGGTCCTCAGAGCCGGGGGCTACAGAGCGGGGGCCGCAGAGCCGGGGCCTCAGTCCGAGGGGTCCCCACGCACCAGTGAGTGAGAGCTGGGCCCAGAGTGGGCGCCGGTGGCGGCCAGTGGAAGCCGCGCATCTGCCCCGCGCTGTCCAGGGTGGCCGGCAGGCTCACCCCACAGCGTCGCAACGCGGTCGCTCGCACCCCTCCGCGCGGCGCTTCTGGTGAGAGAGATCCAGGCAACACCGCCCAGCTGTCCGAGGTGACGCCCTGTCTCCTGCAGCAACACGAGGGACGGGGCTGAGACCGTGGGCAGGAGACACACGGACCGCGTGTGATTGCCCCGCTGTCTGCGGCGCAGAGAAACCCAGCAAACACGTGAGCTAAATGGATGGGTGACGCTCGCCCCTGAGATCGCGTCAGGCTGCAGGGGGGCCGGACGGGAGCCCTGCGTGGAGGGGCCGCTCCGGGGAAGGGAAAACGGGACTGTGGCGTGAACCTAATTACACACAGATGTGGAGTCGCCGGGACACCCACTTGACATGCTTCCACGGCAGTGATGTGACGTCCTGCCAGAAAAGTGACTTCTGAGAAAAAGGAGGTTCCCGTCCAATAGACAAAAAGAGAGGAAAACAGAACCAGGCAAATCCACGGCCCGGCCTCACCCGGCGGCCTGGCCGCCCTGCTCTGGCCCGTTCCCACACCCGTCGCGGAGCCTCTGCCGACAGAAACGCGAGCTGCTCCCCCCGCCACGTCCTCAGACGCCCCCGACGCCCTGCGTCTGCCTGCTTCCTGCCACAGCAACTGGGAACGCGCACGTGACGGGGCGGGGAGTGTGTGCGGACGGGCCGTGGGGGCTGCTGGCCCCGTGTGAGCCGAGCGGGCAGGGTCCAGAGATGGGGAGGGGCCTCCCGATGAGACAACCCGGAGAGTGTCGGCAGGAAGGCACGACGTGCTCCCTGATTCCTTCCTCCTCGGAGGCGGTGGCCCCGGTCCCTGGCGCCCAACCCATGTGCGGACATTTGCAGCTGGAAGTTTCGTGCAAGATTCAATAAGAGGATTAGGGGCAAGAGGAATTGTTGCTACTTTGGTGGAACTCCAGGCAGGGTGGAGAATGAGACTCCCACCGCAGCGCAAGTCTGCGGACACGGAGGCCACCTCGAGGCCAGTGAGGGACAGAGCACATGGCAGAGCTGCGCGCAGGGGTCAGCACTGGTCGGCACAGGACCCCGCGAAGACAGCTGTGGGGAGTTATCGGGAGGTAGAAGAATGGCTTTCTCGTGGTTTCCAAAGCACTGCTTGTGCCCAGCTCAGATGTCATAGACCAAACGCAGCAGAATCTACACGCATCAAAAATGAGAGATAAAAATCATAGTCTCCTTCATTCGTGCAGAAAAAGCATTTGACAAGATCCAGCACACATTTATGGTTTTTTAAAGGACTCTCAATAAGATGAGGAAAGAAGGACTGTACCTTAACATCATAAAGGCCGTATACGACAAGCCCACTGCCGACATGAGACCCGCCTGTGGAAAACGGAAAGTTTTCTTCCTGAGACCAGGACAAGACAGGGACACCACACTCACCGGCACCACGCAGCAGCGAGGTCCCCCTCTCCCCTCGCCGATGGCTCTTATCCAAGACAAGAAACAAGTCCATTCCAGCGCAGAGTTGGAAGTCCTGGCCAGACAGTTAGACAAGAGCAGATAAAGACATCCCAGTCAGAAAAGAAGTAAAACGATCATATTTGCAAGTGACATGAAAATGCACGTAAAAACTCTCAAGACTCCACTGAAAAACTATTAAAAACAACGACTGAATACAGTAAAGTGGCAAACTACTAAATCAATATGCAAAAATAATTGATCTCTATATGTAAACAAGGAATTAACAGAGAAATTAAGAAAAAAACAATCGCGTCAAAAAGAATAAAATACCTAGCAACGAATGGAACCAAGGAGGTGAATGACCGATACGCTGACAATTCTAAGACATCGATGAAAGAAAGAGAAGGCACAAAGAAAGGAAAGCATGTCCCCTTCTCATAGAGTCTACAGAGTCATGCAACCTCTATCAAAGTCCTAAAGGTATTCGTCACAAAAATGGAGCAAAAAATTCTAAAGTGTATACGGGACCACAGAAGACCCCAAATAACCAACGCAATTCTGAGAAAAAAGAACAAAATGAACAAAGAACAAACTATACTACAAAGCAGCAGTAAGCAAAACGGCAAGGCACTGGAACAAAAGACACAGCTGCTGGAACAGAGCTGAGCGCCCAGAACGTCTGGCGTCTGACCAGGCGCCGGGAGCACCGAGTGCGGGGAGAGCAGCGTCTTCGGCCGGTGCTGTGGGAACACTGCTCATCCGCGAAGGAGGGAGCCCGGCCCACCCTCACACACACGCAACGTCACCTCAGTGACGACAGCCGCGGGCGTAAGACGAGACCGTCAAACACAAGAGAAAATACGGGAGGCCGGCTCTTTGACACCGGTCTCAGAACGTCTCTGTGGACTCACCTCCGACGCCAAGGGAAACAAAAGAAAAAACCACCAGCAGGGACTGCATCAGCCAACACCGTTAAGATGAATCGACGGCCGACGGCCTGGGAGAAGACGCTCCCGGCTCGCTCGGACCACACTCCCGCAAGGTGGCCCTCCGATGGGCGACAGCGCCAGCGGGCACGGGGCAGGCGCCCCGCCTCCCGCTGTTAGGGAGGTGCTCGCCACACGGCGACACCCCGCCCGCCCCGCCCGTGAGGATGGCTCTTACCCAGACCAGACACCGGCGGGCGGCCAAGGATGAAGAGAAGGGAGCTGTCACTGCCGCTGGTGGGAGCAACAGTGGACACGGTCCTGCGGAGAGCAGTGTACACTTTCCTTAGAAAACTAAAACCAGAAATTCTGTACGATCCAATTACCCTACTCCTGGGTATTTACCCAAAGAAAAGAAACACTGATTTGAAGGGAAACAGCCACCCGGCGAGTCAGCGGCACCGTCGTTCCCAGAGCCCAGACCTGGAAACGATTGGGATCCCCAGCGGACAACCGGACACGTGTCCACGCTCAACACAGGCCACGCTGGGCCCAGAAGCAGACTGCGCCACGGGGCCGGGCGTGCGTCGTCGCCCGCTGGCGGGCACCCTGCGGCGAGGAGCCTGCCTCACGACACGCTCTCGGAAGACGCCGTCGGCGCGCACAGCCTGGCCGCACGGGAGGCATCTTCCCATCTGAGCATCTGGGAGGGGCCGCGGGTTTTATGAAACAAGTAGATGGAAAGACACACACGTAGGAGGACTTCCTGCATCGGTGGAAGGTAAACAAAGCAACAGCTCACGCCAGGCCTCTAAGGACACACAGTGGCTACCAGAGGGCAGGGATGCGGCGGATAGGCCGGGTGACGAGGTCGCCCGGGAGGAGGCATCCGGGCCCCGTGCGGTGACCATAACGAGCAGCTGCGGGTGTGGACGTGCGTGCTGCCATCCACCTGAGCCCACACAGCACTGCAGGCTCACGTCAGCTCCGTGACGGTCTGGGACGCAAACAGACGAAAGAACAGACCCGGACACACCGGAGTTTATCTCTCGCATTAAACAGACAATGCCACCTTTCAAAGAGAAGTCAATCCCCGTGGAAATAATCAGCAGGACCCGTCCTCCCACTCTCAGCTGCGGGGGGCGGGGCATGGTCAGCCGCGGGGGCTGGACAGGTCAGCTGTGGGGGGAGGGCTGGGAGTGGTCACGGGCTGGGGACCAGCCCATTGAGGACAGGGGCAGGGGCAGGGCCTTCTCTGAGCGACAGGGCTCCAGCCCCTCCCTGCCAGCCTCAGCTCCTCACTGCAAGACCCGTCTGTAAGACGGTGGCTGGCTGATTCCTCCTCCCGGTCCTGACCTCCTGCAGGTCATGTCTGCACCCTGCGAGGGCAGGACAGCTGTTCCCCTCCGGGGCCGCTCCAGTCCGGGCTCCCGCACGAACACCTGGCCTGCGGATGGACCCGCACATACTCGGGAAAACAGGCTCACGCCTCCAGCACCGTGCACACGCACCACCACGCTTTTACCCCCTGGAGCCCAGACGCCCTCCCGCTCCCACGTGGGAAGGGACGTCCGTGCCCACGGCCCTGTAAGCCACAACTGTCTCCCACCAATGCCTTGGCTGATTTCTTTTCCATCCTGTTCTGTCTCCTTATAAATACATTAATACCAAACCCCAGACGGAAGCCAGGCCGGGCCCCTCACACGCCGGGCTGGCCTGTTCTGACGGGAACCGGACACCGTCACCGGGACGTGGGTGCTGCTCCGCCGGACTGAGACCAGGAGCGTCTCCCTCCCCTAGCCCCACGAGGGCACCAGACACGCCCGGCGGGACTGTGAGTAACCAACCCCTGGATGCCAGGTCTCCACCAGTGACGCACAGCATGAAAAATGCTCACGCTGAAATGCAACGTTTCATGGAAGAAGGATGAAAATGTGTACATAATTTAATCACAACAAAGCAAAAGAGGGCCCCCCCAAAGGAAAGACACTAAAACAAGCGGCTCTCTCTGGGTGATTTCCTCACTGCTTTTAGATAAATGTACATTTTCTTCCATGAGCAGATGTGACCGTCATATCATAGAAGCATCTCCGCCCGGGCGGTGTCTTCATCCAGCGCTAACTCGGCTCCGACTCCCTGTGGCTTTCTGCCTGAATCCACCCTCGTGGGTCCACACGTCCATCTCCGCCACGGGGCTCCGAAGTGCTCCCGGTGCACCCCCAGCGCTCGGCACCTAACAGATGCTCAGTCCACGGTTACTGACAGGAGAGGCCATGAGCAAGGCCACCTGTCCTGGCGCTGATATGCGTGGGGAGGCCCCATGGAGTGGGGTCTGCGGGTGCCGATGGGGACAGACGGGAGCAGGCCCAGTCGATGGTCCTGGAGCCAGGCTTTCGCCACCTCTGTGCACTGAGCTCAGACCCTGTTCCTCTGGAAAAACATGGAAGTTGTGGGGAGGAGTTTGCGGCCATCTAGACCCAGGGGGAGATCCACCTCTTCATCAGGAAACGGGAAATCGGCCACAGACTTAAAGCAATACTGCCTGAGTCGCTATGCAAAGTCATAATCAGGTCACAAAAGAGAGATGGGACACAGCCCACCGAAAGCACTTCCGACACGCACCAGGGTACAGCAGCAGCCTGAAACTCTGGCTCCTTGCAGCCCGAGGCCCTGGAAACCCCGAAGTCACGTCCCCATCCCGGACAGACGGCCTAGCCCGAGTTGGATCTGCACGCTGACGTGGCGGAGGGGCCTCAGCGGTGGATGCAGAGCCTTTCCAAAGGTCACGATACCCTCTAGCAGCCTGTTCCCCCGAAATGTTGAAAGACATGACCGAAAATGCAAGGGCAGTTATCTTACCCGTCGAAAGGAGAAAGAACCCACAAAGCGGGCTGAAGAGCAACAGAGAAAAGCCCAAAAAGAAAGAAAAGCAGGAAAGACGAATGACCCAAACACGAACGACACTGGGTGACAGGACAGCCTGAGGGGACAGCTACGGGCTGGGGAGGCACTGGGCCCCCGAGAATGCGGGTCCCCCCGGAGGGGGCGAGTCTGCAGGCCGCCACAGCCCGGAAGCTTCTAGCCTCCTGGAAGGTATCTACAGACACTGAAAGAGGCTGGGACAGGACTCTTGGGGAGCAGACCCGCCCGGGGACGACGCCCACCGGCTAGTGAGAGCGCGAGAGTGCAGCCTCCTGCGAGCCTCGCCAGGACGCGTGTCAGTGCACACGGGGAAAGACAGAGCAGGCCGCGCAGCCCTTCCTCGCTGGGGTGCAGTGGCTCGCGCCCCGCTCGCCAGTGCACGGAGCGCGTCTGCGGGAGCAGCCAGCGGGGCGGGCTGTGCAGGGAAGGGCCGGGGGCGCGGGCGGCGGAGACGCCGGGGGGCGCAGCTTCTGTGCGCTCTGAGCTTCGAACTACCAGACGGTTCTTCTTTTTAGTTACTTATGAGTAAAGGAAAAGTAAGAAGTAGAAAGCAGTGCATGGACCACGGTTCAGGGCAAACACACACGGCCACGTGCACAGACACGCACATGCGCACCTGCAGACTCACACACACACAAACATGCTGTGCGTGCCGATGAGCGCACGCTTGTGCACGTGTGCGCACACATCCAAGTGCGCGGTGACTGCACACACGTGCACGTACATCAGTGCACACGTGCAGATCCGTGC
>RJWH01009485.1:0-22316 GCA_004363575.1 Solenodon paradoxus | reverse complement strand
TTGGTTGTTCCCACCCCCTCTCTGGCCCCACCTTCCCCCACCCCTGAATGTGAACTTGAACCTTGGGATATTCGTGGACTACACCCAATGGCTACTCCACCAGGCACATCACTGCCAAGACTTTTGATGCTGATGAAGTTGTCTACTGCCAGGGTCTACCAAAGGTATTGCTATCATGAACGTCCACATTTAAAGTATGGAAAACAACAGTTTTGTTAGTGAATCATGAGGTTTAATGAGCGATGAGTGGTGCCAGCATCCTTGTCTACCTTTGTGGACTCCAGACTAAGAGGTTAAACTTGGGGGAGACAGGAAAGAACCTGGAGTTTGAGGAGTAAAAATGACAGTGGTGAAAGGCACTAGAGCTCTGGTCGTAGCAGGGTGTGATATGCACATTAAATGAAGTGTCAAGATGTCAGTCAAGATCCTGAAATGTATATAGTATTGTCATAAATCTATACAGTATTGAAACTTATATAATATTGTAATAAACTAATGAAATACTAGTTTTTTAAAAAGATGTTAACTTTGTTACCAACTCTCCACTTTTGCTTCTTCCAAATCCATCAACTTCTGATCAAATCATTAGCTCTGTCAGTGAACTGGTATAGATGGGAGGGTGGCAAAATGCAGTTTGCTATCTGTTTTTGTAAGTGTAGCTGTATTGGAACACGGCCACACCCATATACTTACATCCTATATATGGTTGTTTTTGCGGTACAAGGATCAGTTGAGCAATTGTAATAGAGATGGGAAGTGGTATTCTCAACCTCAAATACAATCTGGCCCTTCTGAGAAAGTTTGCAGAACCCTGGTGTAGATCATGACCTAAAGGCCAAGCAGGCAAAGTGGGCCAGAAGACATACTCCTTGAAGTTCTGCCCACCAGGAGGATTTCATGTTCTTCGGGGATAACCCTCAGGGCTATAATGTGAGGATAGTTCACTTTTGACCACTTCAGGCATCATAAACAATAATATTTAAACAAGCCTTGAACTCTCCATAAGATTGTAGGTGTGAGTCTTTGGAAGAATGCTTAATGTGGCAGGAATAACTATACGGGAACTTCTACCTTCACAATCTGCTCAGGACCACGTTCCAAATATAGAGTTTCCATTGAAGATGAAACACTTTAGGACATACCTACATTTATAACTAGGCAGTTAGTGGCACCTAATTTCTGATGAACAGTTTGGGTTACACGATCGTTTGAAGTTCTAAGTTAGAAATTCAATATCGACTAGCAACTAGAAGCAGCACAGGAGTTGGTTTTACAGAAGACAACTGACTTACTTAGAGGAATAGGAGTTAGTTGCGTATCTCCAGGGACTTCTAGCTGTGATTCTTCTGTATGGACTTTGCACAAATTATCTTACCATCTCAATCTGCCACAAATCTTTTTGCTACCGTGGAGTTTATTGGGTGAGACGAGCCGGGTAACACAACAACTCCTCCTACAGCTATGACCAGATCATACCATCTCCTACTTTGGACCCTCAAAGATGGCAAGATTCCAACTTTGCAGACCAGTAAATGGAAAACAGCTACCAGTCAATTAAATTGGAGAGGGGTCAAGATGCAGCAACTTTTCATTCACTTTGGAAGGAATCTCTAGTAAGTCAGATCACTGGCCATAAATGCCTCCTGCTACTCACCAAAACTTTTCTGAAGTGTTAGCAAGCACTTGCATTGTTTAGAGATTTCTCACCTATTTTCTAACCTCTTGAGTGTCTATTAATTTTTCCTCTCCAGGTTCAGTCAACATGACATCCTCAATGGTAGCTAACATCATGATGCCCTGTTGGGACAGTGAGATGATCAAGATTCCATGACAATTAGTGGTAGATGGCTGAAGAGTTGACATACACAAGCAAAGATGGTGAATGTGTTCTGCTTCTGATGTTCTCTGTTGCTAATTCTGTCTCTATTCAAAATTTTGCATATTGTGGATTTTTGCATTAATTTAGTTTTATGAAAGATTTCATTAAATATTATCTTCATTGCTGAATTTTTTGGCACTCCCTTAAATTTTGTGCCCATGTTGAGTGCTTCACTCACCTTGTAATTCCAGTTCTGATTGTTATATAGAGAAAATACTTTCATGAGATCACTAGCTCCTTGCCAAATGTTTTTAAGATCATATCTGAAACAGTAGCCACAATTAGAGTTGACATACATAATGATAATCTAGGGTCATTTTGAAACTTACCTGACTTTTAAAGTAGCCAAATACAAATTAAATCATCACTCTTACGTTGTTCAAGTTATTGATAGGAATGTTTATCTCTGCAATTCTATGAAACAGTCAGTATTGTTTCTTGTTAGGAAGATGGAAGCTTTAGGAGGTTCTACTTGGTCTTTTCTTCCATAATAGCCTTTTATAGGCAATTTATTGAAACTCACAAAGAAAGCAGTACAGTTGGAATTTGGATTTGGGTCTGTCCAACCCCAGAGCCTACACTCATGATCCCTAAAATGGCTGAGTTTTTTTTTTTTTTTTTTTGCTTTGGAGCTTATCTCTATCCCATGTGATGGTATTTTACCTAAGATTTCCTATCTATTCCAACATTTAGTATTTCCTTCTGACAACAGAAGGGGTTCAGTTCCGTGAATTCTCACAATGTTGATTCTAGATATATCAGTCCGTAGTAGTCTTAAAACCTCTTTCTCTGCAACAAGGGGTCTGGGTGAGGACGCTGTCATTTTCTGAGAATGCACATTTCATTTGCACCCCCACTGGATTGGGGTTGACAGTTTCGTTAGGCCTATGGTGAGACAGACAAGGTTCGAAATTGCATTTGTATCTTGTCAATCTCTATCCTGAAAGTGCATAACTGGCAGCCATAGTGTTTTAACTGTCCAGAAATTAGTGTTAACTCAGTTCTAGTTTCTACACAGTTCCTAAAATTTGGGGGTATTTCTCTTTCCCTGGGGAAAATGGATGCAGGTTCACTGGGGTTAGGGGGAAGCAAGGAGTTAGATACATACATAATTGCCATGCTCTTTCTTAACAGAATCTAGCCTCTTCGTCATTTATGGACCTGACATCTATAAATAATTCTGAACTGGCAACTGAATGAAAAGGCCATGAATCTCTATTTAAGTCAAGTTTTCATTCACTGAACCAGGAGTTTTGTTAATTGTAGAAGAACTCAGCCTGTTCATTTCTGTCCTAAGGCCCCTACACAATTGTATATGCCAAAGATCCCTGTGAATTACAATTGTGGATTTACTTATCCCAGTAGTTCTTCCCCATGTCTATGCTGGATCACTGCCCACATCTGACTTTGCTTATTATCCCCACTGAGACTAACAATATCATTTCGACTGCAATATGTCACACTAGCATTGCCCCCACCCAAAGAATAATCAATACAACTATTTTAAAAGATAAGGGGGTTGACTATTGAATGGTAAGCGCGGTTAGTACATTTGTTGGAAAATCATTATTTTTCAACCATCACAGTAAAAGGTTGTTTTAGACAGGAATCATCGATTGATGCTAAAACAAAAGGGGGACTGTAGACAAGGAGCAGAATATTTCTATTATTTGCAAAGTCTCTTTACAGACTGCCTATTAAGATGCTAGAGAAAAAAACAGTAGCAGTAAAATGGAAAAATAAAACAACTTGATTGGGCGATCAAGATTAATGTCATCCATTGTGGGAATGATCAGCAGGTGCCTCCCAATATTACAGCCTAAAAAGACACAGTGTCAATGATGTCATTTTCTAGCCAGGAATGCATAATATGAATCTAAGCATAAGGAAACATTAAACAATTTCCAAATGAGGAACATTCTGTTTTTTTTTTTTAAAGAAAGGAATACTATATATATATATATATATATATATACATATATAAAAAAACCTGTGTAAATTTTCCAGACTGAAGAAGACTAAAAAGACATGACAACTTGGAGCATACCCTTGTGGATCAGGGAGCTGAAATGCTGGTGTATGGACCATGTAAAGCCCAAGGACTCAGGTTCAAGACCCAGGGCAGGGGGAAAAAAACTAAATGAACAGCAAAATAAATGAAGAATATTTTCTCCTTTTCCTTCCTTACTTAAATGCTTCTTCCTCACCTCCCTTCCTTCCTTCCTTCTAGGAAAAAAAAGATGTGGCAACTAAACTCAATACCTGATCCTAGACTGTGTCCTGTGCTATAAAGGATGCTTCTGGGCAGTTGACAAAGTTGGTCTATAGAAGTTATATTATATTATAACTGTATATTAATGCTAAATGTAATGAAGTTAATCATTATTCTTAGAAAATACATGATGAAGCCTTTGAGGCAAAGGACCATGATATATGCAATTTATTCTGATAGAGTTCAGGAAATTATCTGTATTCACATATGTAGACATATGTGTATAGCACGTGGGCACATAGATGATGAAGCAAATGATGTAAAATGTTGACAAAAGGTGAATTGGAGTAAATAGCATGTGGTATGATTTGTGTTATTTTTATTCTTGTAGCCTTTCTAAAAGCTTTCCATTATTTTCAAAAAGATATTTGGGAAACTCAGTAACCTGTGTTGAGCACTTACTGAAGAGGTAATCACCTGGCCTTTCAGAGGATGTCATTAGGGAGTGAGCGGGCCAATCACACGTGGTGAATTTACACCAGCATACCTTTTTAAAATCAGTCCTTGAAGTCCTTCTTCTGCATCATGCCGGGGAGTTTCTAGGGTGTCAGCAGCTCGTTAGGATTTGTGTTGATTAGGTCAGTAACTAACAGAAGCACCGCCTGATGAATCAGCTGGCAGACTTAAGGACAAGCTCCATCCTTGGTAGAGCATCCTCAATGCCCAGGTTCCTGATATATATCAGTTAACTGATCCCTGCAAGGATTTTGGTATCTTCCTCACTGACTTTGCATTTGGAAGTGGGTGGGTGGAGGAACTGCTCAGAGATGAGATTTTTTGTTTAGCAGATTTAAACAAACCCTTGAGTTCCAGTCCATCTTTGCTTATTTTTTAAGGAATGGTGCAGACAAGAATGAAGGCAAGTAGGCAGGCAGGCAGGAAGAGGAAGGAGAAAGAAGCTCTTTATTTATTTTACTTAGTTGTTCGTCTTGGTTATTCCCCCTGACCCTGGGTCTTGAACCTGATGAGATGCGTGTGAACTGCGCCCAGGGTGTAATAGACCATTAGGCCACCAGGACGCCCCCATCAGTCCATATTTTAAAGTGAAGGATTAGAGATTTTTGTTTTCATTTACCCAATATTGTAATATATAATATCTCTACCCCCTAAGTCCTGTCCTTTAATATTCTCGAACAAACCTATGTGGTTCCAAGAGTCTGCCTCTCAGTGACCACTTTGTGAGACTGGCCATAAGTTACATTAGTTATTTCATTATGTACTCAGGAAGGCTCCAAGACTCCTTTCTTCAAACAGAAACTGGGCACACCCTGGTGGTTTAACAGTTAAGTCGCTGCGTCTGGATTTAACTGTTAAGCCATGAGTCCACATACATCCCAGGGACCCAGGTTCCTATCTCAAATCCCTGAATAACAACCCAGATGAACAACTAAATAAAATAAATAAAAATGCTTCTTCTTCCTCTCTCTTCCTGTGTGCTTCCTTATTGCCTTCATTCCTGCCTGCACATTTCCTTAAAGCAATAAGAAGAAAACACAAACTGAAACTTCGCCTCTTGCCCTATCTCTGCCAGATAATGGTTTGTAATAATTCTTAGAAATAGATTTAGAATCAATCTTGTGTTAGTTTTTATTTCAAATAACTTTCACATAAAGTGTCCTATATCCTCTTTTTTTTCTCTCACACAACAATATGAGGTAGGTAGGGCAGTTATCTGTACTTTTAGAGTAAGGAAACTGAGGCACAAGGCAGCTAAAGTTTTATACAATTTAGTGATGGAACAAGAATTAGAATTTAGGCTTTCTGCTCATTGTTTTAATGAAGCTAACTTCTCTAAAATATCTTGGGAATATTCAATAAATTTAAAAATTGCAGAAGACCCTTTTAATCATGTGAAATAATCATTTGAGTACAAAATATTTTTTAAAAGATGATGTTTAACTTCAAACTTGAAGCTTCTCTCTTTCCTACCAGCTTCCCCTTCATCGTCTGGTTTTGTCGCTGATACCAATTCTTTGCTTGTTGCCCTTCCCCTCAGCTCTCTACTTGGGCTTTATACCCCACCTAGACTCTTCAGTGGGTGACTTTCAAGAAATTTCAAGCCTGCATATATTCTTCATGATCCCGCTTGGCTCAGGGTAAACGTTTGTCCCACTAAATTATATTTATGATAAATTTATTTGTTCTTTTGTTGCCATTGCTCTATGCATTTTAGGATATTGAAATCACATCTCAGTCTGTGTGCATTTCACACCTCACCTGCCACCAGAGTTACAGTGCCCTTTTCCACCATCTTGTTAACTTCTTGCTTCCCTCCCCATCCACCCCCCCATAGCTACAGTCTTGGGTCCTGTGAATTTTGTTAAGATTTGTGTGTTCATTTGTTTCGTTTCACTATACTCCACAGATGAGTGAAACCATTGTGTACTTTTCTTTTTCTTTCTGACTTTGATCCCTTCCAGTTCCATCCCGATTGTTGCAAAGGGAACAATTTAATCTTTTTTAATTTTAGTAGCTGCATAGAATTCCATTGACTATATAGATCACAGCTCCTTTCTCCAGTCATCTCTTGACGGGCATTTAGGTTGTTTCCATGCCTTGACTATTGTGAACTGTGCGGCTATGAACACAGGGGAGCAGATATTTTTTCTGATTAAAGATTTTGTATTCTCTGGGAAATGTGTAGGAGTGGGATTGCTGGATCAAATGGTAGATTTATTTTTATTTTTAAGGGATATTCATACTATTTTCCAAAGAGGTTCTACTAATTTACATTCCCATTGGGGCCACACCAATTTTTGTAAGTTCATACTGCTCCCAGTGCAATCCTCTCTCTTTGCAGTCATGGACAACTCTCACCATTCTTTACTTTTTATTTTAATTTAATATTTATTCAGGTAACTCTGAGTTGCACAATAATATAAGCCCACATGTGTACATTCACCATTCCTCAGATATATGACAACACATCAAACCCATCACCAAATGACCAAAAGTCTTCCCCCACTGTCCATTGGACCCACCGCCACTTGCTGCCACCCCCATCCCCTTCATCACTGGTCACGTCATTTCTATTGTCAACGTTCAAGGATTGGTTTTTGTTTAGTCTGTCCCTTTGCTTGCTTTCTTTATATTCCACACGTGAGTGAGATCATCCAGTGTTTGTCTTTCTCCTTTTGACTTATTTCACTTAGCATCATCTCCTCTAGTTCCATCCATGTTGTCATAAATGATAGGATTCATTTTTTAGGAATTTGTATTATTCTATTGTGTCTATATGCCACATCTTTTTTTTTAAAGGACAGGTACAGGCAGGAATGAATGTGAGCAGAGACAGGGCGGGCAGGGAGAGAGAGGAGGAAGAAGCATTAGTTTATTTCATTTAGCCGTTCATCTTGGCTGTTCCCTCAGGCCCAGAATCACAAACCCAAGTCCTTGGGATGTATGTATATGGCACTAGTCAATGGCAATGAACTTAACAACTAAGCCACCAGTGCAGGCTAGATAATCTTCTTTATCCATTCATCTGACAATGAGCACTTAGTTTCCAGTTACTGGTTATTGTAAATGCTGCAGTCAACATGGGGATGCATATATCTCTGCAAATTACTGTTTATGTGATTTTTGGGTAAATACCCAGAAATGAGATGGCAGGATCATATGGGATTTCCATTCTCAATACTTTGAGGAATCTCCACACTGCTTTCCACAATGGTGGCACCAATTTACACTCCCACCAACAGTGTAAAAGTGTTCTGTTTTCCCTGCATCCTCACCAACATTTGTTGTTTCAGTCTTCTGGGTAATAGCCAGTTTTTCAGGTGTAGGATGATATCTCATTGTTGTTTTGATTTGCATTTCCCTGATAACAAGTGAGGAAGAACCTATTTTTTCATTTACATCTATTTTTTAAGGAAAAATTCAATCATCACCACTTGGGCCTTCTGAACTTCAAAGGAGTCATATCACATGTTGTCCAAATTCCAGAGGATACATATCCACCCCAGGGAAGTTAATTCTCTCGAAGCCCCTTAAATTTGGTTTGAAGGTTGGGAGAGTGAGGAGAGTGTTATAACAATATTGAAAGGAATCCTTACTCATCAGTTATCCTTCCTCATCACTCTCATCTTACCTTGTATAGACTGGAAGCTGGTAGTGGGTGAGGAGTCACAGAACCTACTTGACAATGCATTGAACATGTCCTTCATTGGATAAGTTAATATTTGTCTTTATGATTACCTTATGTTCTCATAGTTGACTACAATTATAATAGGTAAGATTACTCAGTCAACAAAAGTTTATTTATCCCAGTTCTAGAGACTGGAAATTGGAGAACATGATGCCAGCGTGATCACGTCCTGGTGAGAGACCTTTTTTGGGTTACACATGGCAGACTTTTTGCTCTGCCCTCACATGGCAGAAAGAGAACTAGCTAACTCTCTGGTCTTTTCTTAGAAGGGAGCTAATTCCATTTGTCAGGGTTCCATCTTCAAGACTCATTCATTTTCCAAAGACCCCCCCCATCCACATCTCCAAATACCATTACATTGGGATTAGGGCTTTAACATATACATTCGGAGTGACATGAAGAATTAGTCTATAATAAGAACTATAGGAATTAGTTACACACAGTTTTCAGCAGCAATTTTGAGACAAAATTCCCATTTTAACACTCTGCTTCATGGGTAAGAATAATGGCATAAGGAACTCTGACAAACATTTCATTCATAAAAACAAGTCAAAAAATGTGACAATAAACTTTTTTCAGAACTCTTGAAAATAACCAAAAACTTGCCAAATTCTAGAGTAGTTCTTCAAGAAAAATAGTTTAACCTTTGTTAAGGGCAATGAACTTTTTATATTTGGAACTTGTCTCATTCCCATACTCTCTCCCCAGCTCTGCAGTAACCTTGAAAATCAGAAGCCCATAATCACAGTGAAAACCAGAAACTTAGTATCTGCTGAAAAATGACAAAATATATGGACTTTATATTTCCTGATTTAAAAACATACTACTTAACTATATTAATCAACACAGTGTGACGCTGTCCTAATGACAGACATATAGGTCAATGCAGTAGGATAATAGTCTTAAATAAACTCTAACATCTATGGTCAGTTGATTTTCAATTGGGTTCCAGTACCAATCAGTGGAGAAAGAATAGTTTTTTTGACAAAAGATGAACTGGATATCTGTATGCAAAAGAATGAACTTGAACCGCCACCTGACACGAAATACAGAAAGTGAATTCAAAATGGATCAGATCTATAACTACAAAACTCTTAGGTGGAAATAAGTTGTATTATGGCCTGCAACAATGTAGGCATGTATTAGATATACTAAAACACATGCAACTAAATAAAAAATAGTTGGGATTTCATAAAATTTTAAACTTTTATGCTTCAAAGGGTACCATCAAGAAAGTGACAAGATCACTCACAAAATGGAAGAAAACATCTGCAAATCTTATATCTGATAAGGAAATAATATTCAGAATATATAAAGAACTCCGACAACTGAACAACAGAAAAAATTGCACAATAGAAAAATGGACAAGTAATATAAATAAACATGTCTCAAAGATGATCTACAAATGGCCGACAAGCATATGAAAAGAAACTCAACATCATTAGTCATTAGGAAACTGTAAATCAAAACCACAATTAGATGTCACCTCAGATCCATTAGGATGGCCACTGTGAAACAAAAACAAACCTAGCAAAAACATATGTTTGTGAAGATGTGGAGAAATTGGAAACTTTCTGCACTGTTGGTAGAAATGTAAAATAGTACAACTGCTAAGGAAAACAGTATGATATCTCCTCAAAAAGTTAAAAATAGAATTACCATGTGATCCAGCAATCCCATGTTTGGGTCTAGAGCCAAAAGAATTAAAAACAGGATTTTGCAGAGATATTGACACTTGTTCATAACATTATTATTCACAAAATTGTCAAGAGGCAGAAACAGCCCAGTTGTCCATTGATGGATGTATCTCTCTATAAAATGTGGTCTATACATATAGTGGAATATTATTCAGCCTTCGAAAGAAAATCCTGTCACGTGGCACAGCATGAGTGACTGATGTCATTTTGCTAAGTGAAATAAGCTAGTCACAAAAAGACAAAGAAAAAACTGCATGATTCCATTGATATGAATACCTAAAATAGTAAAATTCCTAGAAACAGAAAAAAAAATTGGTGGTTACCAGGGTCTGTGGGAGTTGGGGGGTGAGGTGTTTAATGGATATGGAGTTTCAGTTTTGCAGGATGAAAAGTTATGGAGATTGGCTGCACTAGAGTGTGCATTAAGTTAACAGTGGTCAACAATGCACCTTGAAAGGGTTAAGATGGCCAATTGTATGTGTTTCTCCTTCTTACCAGAATCATTTTTTAAAGGAAAAAAAGGTAGAGGTGCTACTTTACACGACAGGCAGCAAACTCAGGGTGGAATTAGATTCCCAGGAGTTGGTATAGGTTTATATTGTGAGTTCAAGTACAATTATAAGTGATAACATTCACACAGATTTTTTAAGAGAATTCGAGAAGTTCCAGTGACAGACCGGATGTTTAAAAGGATCATTCAATAGGGGATTGTGAGGCTGTCAAACAGACGAACTTTTGGTAGATTGAAAAGAGAGGGTGCACCCTGGAGGAGTAGCAGTTAGGTCAATTGCATCTGAAGGAGCAAGCCACCTAGCCTGGGGTTCTAGTCCCAGGTCTGGGGGAGAGAACCAGTGTGAAAACTAAAAGAAAAAATAAAATGGGGATACTTTCTCCTCCTTTCTCTGTTTGTCTGCTTACTTGCATTCATTCCTGCCTGCATCTTTCCTTTAAAAAACAGAAAAAGAAAAGAGAGCCTTCTAACTTGGATGGAGCATACTTCTGATAGAATGAGACTATTATGTTACCTTCAATTTAAAAGTCTCTACTGTACCTATTCAATCATTCAATTTAGTTATTCAATTGCTTAAATAACATTACTTATTTAAGTTTGTGAAGGCAAAGTGATACTGCACAGAATTTTGTAAAATCAAACCCAAACAGTGCTATGTATTAAAAAAAAAAAAAACACACAAAATGAAAGGACTCTAAATCATTATTTTATAGTCCTATATTTTCATGGCAGATGTTGACATTTTACTATTGTTCCAGAATCAAATGTCAAGTTATTCCTGTTCACAATTTTCCATTTCCATTTTCAAAAACTCCATCTGCAGCTGTATTTATAAGTGAACTCTCTGCGTGCAAAAGCCTACCATTTCTAAGCAGGTTTGTAAATAGGTTTAAAGGAGGCCATGCCAGCAATGGAGACCTGCCTAGGTTAATTAATTCTTTCAGGCATTACAACCTACACCAGTAGGCCAGCTGGAGGTGAATGTTTCCTTTGAAAGTGATAATTATATGCTTTACCAATTGTTTGCTTTCCCACATCTCCCCCCAGTCGGTTCCCCAGAATTTATAATCCAGTGTCAGGACAGGTGCTCACTGCTCCTGGGAAACTGAGCATGTAGATGAGCTGAGGTAATCATTGTGGATAATGCACATAGTCTGAAGGTCTGAATGATGCATACAAATAAGTGCAAAGAGGAGACGGTGGGCTTCACCTAAATGAGGCATATAGAAACTGCTATGGCATTGTGAATGGAGGATTGGGTTTCAGTATACTTTTCCTTTCATTTGTTACTTCTGAGATGCTTTCTGCAGAGACTTCACACCATCCTCTAGCCTTCCAGCAGGGGACTGTGGGAAACAGCTGTGGGCGCAGCTAACATGTGTAAAAGCTAGGGGGCAGCCCCTCTCTGTCCCAGGGGAGCACTTGCCTGGCCCCAGCAGGGGCAGTTAGGAGGTGCTGGGGCTCCGGCTGGAGTTCCCTGCACAGCTGGTCTTTACTGCTGCAAAGTCCATTACTCCCAGGACTTGGCTTCCCAGGGCACTTTGTCAGACAGACCAACGTTTCATCCTTCCTGTTGAGGATTCAAGAATGTCTGGAATTCTTAGTCCCCATCCCACCCCCACCCATCCCCACAGAGAGTCTAGCTTCCCAAAGCTGGCCAGGCCAACTCCTTGAGAGGCTGTGAGGCCAGGGAGAAAATTCTGCATCCCACACTACTTGTCAGGATGGTGGACTTCGATGCCAATCGGAGTCTTAATCAGGATGGTTGACTTAGATGCCAGTTGAGTCTTATCCCACTTGTCTTTTCTTTATAACTATTTATAAAAATGACCTATAAAGGCTACAGTTTTCATGTCTAAAATTTTGTCTGTTTTAGGTGAGCTATGGTGGAGTAGTGGCTAGATCAGCTGCCTCCCAATGAGGGCAGTCTATACATATCCCAAGGACATAGGTTCATGTCCCAGGTCTGGGGGAGGCAACCAAGTGAACAACTAAGTAAAGATTTAAAAAAAAAATACTTCTTCCTCCTCTCTCTTCCTTCCTGCCTGCCTGCCTATTCACCTTCATTCCTGCCTGCGCCTTTACTTGAAACAAATCGTATTTGTTCCATACTGTTGGGGTAGTAGAGTTTCATAAAGTTAGAGCACTATAGTCCCTTGATGTCATCCCTCAAGGGAAAGGTCAGGAATGATCATTGCTGCGCTCAGAAGAACAGAAGGAGGTTGTCTGGTAGCACCTCACTGAGACGCAGGTTAACAGCTTTCTGCACAGTTGAAGTAGCAGCAGAGAAACAGGTAGCTTTGTGACCTGTTCACAGCAGCTTCGACTTCACAGGTCAGTGCTGCCCGATGCTTCTGACTCAGCTCGTGCAGATTTCCTTTGTTTCTTACCAGCACTGCTGTGTCTGTGTCTCCACAGAGGCAAGAGCTCATGGCGCCTGAGGTCTCTTCCTTATGTTGCCCCCAGTGACTCAGGTGTTAAGTCAGCATGTGGGTCGGAGACCACATAAAGCCAAGGGGCCTGGCTTGGCGATCCAGAGCAGGGGGATAACCAGAAAAGGACAAATAAATTAAAATGCTTCGTCCTCTCTCTTTCTGCCTGCTTGCCTGCTTTCTATCCAAAAAAAAAAAAAAAAAAAAAAAAGCAGTAGATCAACAAACTTCCTAAGTTTTGTTTTCGGATGGCAGTTAGTCCACAGGGAGAAAGAGTGGAAACATGTGATCAGGAACTTTGCATTATTAGTTCACAGTGTGGCAGGTGACAGTGAAAGCTGAGTTGTCTAATTAGCATTTGTTCCTTCTTAATGAGATTCTGGCCCTGTGAATCCCATTCTGTGTCTCAATTCCAATAATAGAGGCTCCTATTGTTCCTGATGATATCCTGTTGCCTTTGTTTGTTTCTTGCTAAATGCAAGTTAAATGTAGAGCAAGGGAATCAAGGATGATTGAGTCTATCCCGAGTAGGTAGAATGAAAGGTTCACAGAAGGAGATCTGGGGGAGACAGGTACCCATAGAGTGGGACAGAAGCTAGGCTGTAAAGTTTTCTCTCTTAAAACCAGCATCTCCTTCATAGGCATCTCTTGCCCTGAGCCTGTGACTTTGGGAGAACTTTTCTTCTTCTTTTGAGAAACTGAAAAAGAGCAGCTGTGCCAATGTGTTTATAGAGATCAAGATCTGGAAATATCACTAGATTTTTCATTTTCCCTCAGCCTGATATACTTCTGATTGAAACACCTCTGCAGTGACTGCAAAGGGCCTGGATCAGGGGTGAGTCATATCTTGTATCATCACACAGAAGGCAGTCCATAGAAAGTGACAGGTAGCTCTGTCATGACACTAGAGGGAGGGCATGTCAGTGGCAGAAGTGCTGCTACCCTGGGAAATCTAGAACCTCGTTTACAGGCCTCTGCTGTCTAGCACCTGTGTGCTTTGGATGACTCCTCTCTATTTTTGTTAAAATAAATTGTTAATTTTAGAATAGTTGGAGATGTACAGAACAGTTGAGAAGAGAATGCAAAGAACTGTGTAGCCCATACCCAGATTCCACTCTTGTTAACTTCTTGCATTATTACAGTCCATGTGTCAAAACTAATGAACCCAAATTGGTGCATTATTCTTAAGTAGACGCCACGCTCTATTTGGAGTTTATTGAATTTCTTTTTCTGTTTCAGGATCACACCCAGGATACCACTTACATTAGCCTGTTTGGGCTGCCATAGCAAAATACCACAGACTGGGTGACTGAAATAACAGAAGCTTATTTTCTCACAATTTTGGAGGTTGAAAATCTAACATAAAGCATCATCAGGTTTGATTTTTTCTGATGTGTCTATGGCTTGCAGACGGCCACCTTCTCTCTGGGTCCCCGCATGGCCTTTTCTTTGTCTGCATATACTCCTGGTATCTCTTACTCTTCTTTTTTGCCATTTTTTAAATTGTAGTAACAACTTATTCTACACAGCAAAAAAATGCATATGTATAGGTTCCCCATATGTGCAGCATCCTCATTCCTCAGATATATGCCAACACACCCTGCCTTCCACCAAATCACCAGGTGTTCTTCACCATTGTCCAGTGGGCTCCACCACCATTTGTCCCCCTCCTAAACCCCATCCCGTTCCCTATTGGTCACCTCAGTTCTATTGTAAGTGTCCAAGGGTTGATTTTGTTTCATCTGTTCCTTTGTTTTTTTTCTATTCATATTCCACCAATGAGTGAGGTCATCTGGTATCTCTCTTTCTTCTTTTGACTTGTTTCACTTTGCATCAGCCCCCTTAGATCTTCCTGTTTTTATAAGGATACCAGTCCTATTGGATGGGAGCCCCATTCCAACTACCTCAGCTAACATTAATGACTTCTTTAAAGGCCCTATCTCCTAATGTAGTGACGGTGGGAAGGGGGTGCTTAGGGTTACAACATATAAATTTGTGGGACCACAGTTCTGTTTAGTTATACCACCTCTTCTCTTTGTTAAGACTGAGCAACTGTGTTAATGTCTTTACAGAGGGAATGATCTGGAATTCCTATCAGCCTTTCTGTTTTGACAGAACTTTTTTCTATATCAAAAGTAAAAAAATGGCATCCTCATGTCAGGGGATTGGATCATGATAGACTCTTCCTTTCTTTGGTGGAGAAAGCTGCTTACAGATGCATTAGAGGATAGACCCAAACACACTTCTGCTGATCCGTGAATAAGGAATTTCCCTGTTCACACTAGCACCTTTATTCACTGGCTTTTGCTACTCTCTGCTTCTGGTCCTGAAGACACTCTACTTCATGATTCTCCAGTTTGGGGAGGGCTCCACTTAGCCTCTTAACATAGAACTAGAGGTCTCAGGTTCACAATGGGCATGAAAACTTCTGTTATTCAGTTTATACCAAAAGGAAAGAATTTGTGGAGAAAAGATCCAAAAGTGATCCTAGAGAGTGATTATCAGTGAAAATCGCAATGTGAGGACCCCTGAAAGCTCTCTCCTCTATCAATTAATGAGAAAACTGTCCAAAATGTCAGAATGAACTTCTTAGAACTTTGGAAATGAATCAAATATTAATAAGGGAGGTATATTCAAGGAAAATGGCTGACTGGTAAGAACCAGACTGGTAAGAACCAGTGGGCTTTTAGACCTTTTAACTTACTTTAGTCCCATTTCCCACTCTCCAACTCCCTGGTAGCTTTGAAAACAACAGCTTACTTTTGATCCGGGCAGCCAATAGAGAGAGCAGAAGAAAAGTGGAGCTCTTTCAAAGACTCATTCCCAAAGAACTGCTAGTATTTAATCTGTTTGGTGACCTCCTCGGAAGACCTCACTTGCAAGGGTGTCTATATTTGACCTGACTTGGAGCTTACCCAGTGTGAAAAGCTTTGCCCCATTTTGCATTTGTCAAAAGCAATTCCAGGCTATTGTTGAACTTACTGGCTGTCTGAATAGGCTATCAAATGTAGGGAAAATAGCAAGCTAACCAAAAATTTTCTTTTAAAGTTGAGAAATGAGATGTCCATAAAAGCTTTGCAAAGGTCTGATACATTTCTGGCACTCTTGAAGGTCACGTGCATGATGCCCAAGGTTGTCCACACACTCAGGAAATAACTGAAAGTGCCCAAGCTCTCACTTCTGTCTGATACCGAGGTTCCGCAAAAGCAGAAGTAAAGGCTAACTCAGAAATTTAGAAATTTGAATTTCTTTTGGAGCATTGAATGTGGTCTCTGACACACACAGAGACCCCCAGCAAAAGTTGGTAGAGTCACTGGATTCAGTCGATTAAAGAAACTTCTGTCTGATCATAAACTGACCACTAATCCAACTGAACAGAGGTTATAGCTATCACACATGATAAAGAAAAAAGACTTTGCAGAATTGCCTCAAGGAAATCACTATACAAACAAACAACGATTGCAACGACAGCAACCACAGTACACTCTGGGGAGAGGAAAGAATTCGATTTGCAAAGTTTCACATCTTATTTATCAAAACATTCAGTTTTTGTCAAAATACTACAAGGCATGCAAAGAAACAAGATAAAAAACAATAAATAGAAACAGACCCTGGGAAATCCATGCATTAGATTTACTAGATAAAGACTTTAAACCAGCCATTGTTTTTAAAAGGAAAGATATAGGCAGGAATGAAGGCAAGTAGTCAGGCAGGCAAGCAGAGAAAGGAGGGAGAAGCATTTCGCTCAATTTTTTTTTATTTAGTTGCTTCTCCCCGGATCTGGGGCTCAAACCCAGGGGTATGTGGCTTGCTCCTTTGGTGGCAATAGACCTTACTGCTACTCCACCAAGGTGTGCCAAATAAGCCATTTAAAATATGTTCAAAGTATTAAATATGTTAGAAGAACTAAAGGAAAGTGTAACAATGGTGTCTCATGAAATAGAGAACATTAACGAAGAGCTAGGAATTATATACAGGACCAAATAGAAATCCTTGAGTTGCAAACGAAAATAACTGAAATAAAAACTTCACTAGAGGGATTCAACAGCATATTTGATCAGAGAACTTGAACATAGGTCAAATGAGATTATCCACTCAGAGGAACAGACAGAAAAAAGAATGAATCAAAATAAACAGGGCTTAAGAGACCTGTTGCAAGTGTACTAACAAATGCATAATGGCGATCCCAGAAGAAGAAGAGAAAACAAATGGCAGAGAGAATATTTGAATAATTAGTGGTGAAAAATGTGCAAAATTTAATGGAAAATAATCTGCATATCCAAAAAGCTTAACAAATTCCAATTTGATTCAAAGAAATATACACTTACACATATCAGAGTCAAACTGTTGAAAGACAAATTGAGAATCTTAAAGACAACAAGAGTAAAATAACCCCAAACTTCCAAGAGATCCTTGATAAGAGGAACAATTTATCAGAGCATGCTCTGGTGGAGTAGTGGTTAGCTCAGTTACCTCTATAGGAGCACAGGCCACATACCCCTGGGTTGGAGTCCCAGGTCTGGGGGAGGCAACCAGTGTGAACAACTAAATAAAGATTTAAAAAAATATTTCTTTTTCCTCTCTTTTACCGCCTGCCTGCCTGCCTGCCTTCTTGCCTTCTTTTCTGCCTGCACCTTTCCTTAAAAAACAAAAAAAAAAGGTTTACCAGAAACCAAGGAAAAACTTGGTCAATCAAGAATTCTAAATACATTGAAACTATATACTTCATAAAAGAAGAAACAATTAAGATATTCCCAAAAGAACAAAAACAACAGATTCTTCATTAGTAGACCTGCCCTCTAAGAAATACCAAAAGAATCCTTCAGTCTGAAATGAGAGAACACTAGACAGTAACTTGAATTCACATGGAAAAATAAAGATCATCAAAAAAGTCAGTTATACAGATAAATATAAAGGGCAGTATATGTGTATTTTTTGCTTGTAACTTGTTTTCCCTCCTACCTGATTTCAGAGATAAGTGCATAAAGCAATAATTACAAATCTGTGTTCATGGGCATCCCAGTATAAAAAAGTTAACATGAAGGGAAAGAGAACGGAGTTTATGAAAAGTTTTTATGCTATTGAAATTAAGTTGATATTCACCTAAATTAGATTGTTATATTTTAAGATGTTAATTGTAGTAACCAGACCAACCACTAAGAAAATAACTCAGTGCTATTATACTGAGCAGAATATGCCAGGGAGCTTCGTTACATCTGCTTTCTGTCTGTAGCATGATTTGCTCTCACCCTTACTTAGTTACCTGTTTTTCTTCCAGCAGTTGCTCGGTGAGAACCTTTCCAGATTTGGGGTATGGGTCAGGAAGACATTGTTTATTTTGCTTCCCGCATGTCTAACGTAAAAGAACTCAATGTGTCCAAGCCTGTATTAGTCACAGGTTATTTTTATCCAAAGTGATTTGAAGTAAAAAGGATTTTTATCTTTGGTGAGTCAATTTTGATGGAAAAAATGGCCTTCCTGGGTCCTCTTTCCGTCTTAATCAGGCTGGCCACACGATGGACTCATCATCTAAGTGTATATAATTTATCTATGGCATTTATAGTGCCTTGATGAATATGGGCATTCGCTTGAAGAATTCTGGAGCCTAAAGAGGAATTTTCAGAGATACTCTCTGTAAGTTGTCCACTGAGTCACAATATAGCTTAGTAGAATGAAATGAGTTGATGAAAAGTTGAGAGTTTCACATTAACTTCCCCTTCACAGGACTTGGTTGCTCTGTGCCGACAACATTTGTTGATCTCTCATGTTTTATGCCCCTGTTTTCCCCTTTACTAACCCCCCCAACCCTTCCCACAAATGCTGGATTAGTGGTTTTGGTACTTTGTTTCCTTTAAAGCAAATCCACTGTCTACTCCAACCCTGAAGAATGCACATGCTGATTTGCATTTTGAAGAGAAAGGGAAAATGGTTGTGCCCACTCCCTTTCTTCCTTCTCTTCAGGCTTAAGAGTTTGTCTCCTTTTCTAGAACTGTGAGCTGTGGCTCGTTATGCTGGGAGGATCCAAGAAGTACCAGGAGGGAATCACAGTGAAAGGGCCAGAGCCGAGCAGGAAGCAAGGATCTTGGGTGTGTTTGATGCAAAGGTCCCCATGTAAAGACTAGACCAGCAGGAAAAGTGTAACCGCCAGAGGCAATCATTGCTAATTAGTGTTGGGAAAGAGGTGGTCATTATCTGTGCCGGAAGTGGGAGACACCACCAGTCAGGAGGAATCTGCTTAGATAACATGAGAAATCAAGGTAGACTAACAGGAAACTGTCAACAGGTATTGAAGTCTGCCAGTGAGTAAGATTTCAGTCCTTAGAAGGGGAGCAAAGTAGAATAACCTTATGGCATCAGGGTGCTCGGCAGGACGCCAGAGTGAGGGTTTAGGCTCAGGGGGAGAGGCATAGATCCAGTGACTAAAACTTGGGTACAAGGAGGACCTGTACCTTAAGATAAGGTGTGTACAGGGTGGTAAGGGACAAAACTCTGCAACTTTCGTTCATCTTGAGCTGCCATCATGGGCTGAGTGCAGATACTGATTCAATGGTAGGTACAGAATGTATATGATGGTAACTGAAGTGGAATGATCCCAGCCTTTAAAGTTGGGGAATAAAAATGGCCTCTAGCTCTACTGCTAACTGTGTGATCTTGGGCAAGTCACTGAACCACCATGTGACCCAATTTTCTCAAGTGTAAAATGGTTTGAAGTTATAGAAACTCTGACATTTCCAGTCTGATTGGTAGGAACAGAGGAATGGTAGGATAAGGAATGCCCCACCTGACGTTGTCTAATGAATTAATGAACGAATGTGTTTTTATTGAGGTAATATTGATTTGCAACACAATATAAGTTTTAGATGTGCAGCGTCACTCTTCATCAACTATCTGAGAACACAACACACCCACTACCAGATTGCTAATAAATAGTCCTCTACGCTGTCCGTTGGACCCCCACTACCCTTTGCTCCCGCCCATTACCCCTTTCCCCTCTGTTAACTTTTGGTCTGCTGTCAAAGTCCAAGGGTTAGTTTTTCTTTTGTTTTGCCTGTTAATGTGCTGTGTTTATTTATATCCCAAATATGAGTGAGATTATCCTGTATTTGTCTCTCTCCTTCTGATTTATTTCACTTAGCAAAATCCCCTCTGGTTCCATCCGAGGAAGTTCTGTAAAAAATAATTTGATTGGCATGCCCTGCTGACTTAGCAGTTAAGTTTGCAGCCTCCAGCCTGCACAGTTCATGTACATCCCAAGGACCTGGGTTCCCAAAGTAGGGTGTGGAAAAGGAGGGAACAACTAAGACGAACAACTAAATAAAATAAATAAAATGCTCCTTCCTCCACTCTCTTCCTGCCTGCCTGCCCACCTTCATTCCTATCTTCACCTTTAAAAAAATAATAATTTCATTGACATTGCTCTATGCATTTTAGGATGCTGAATTTGTACTTTAGTCTGTGTGCATTTCTCACCACACCCACTACCAGACTTCAGTGCCCTTGACCACCTTGTTCCTCCTTTCCCTCCCCACTTCCACCCCCCTGGTAGTAATAATTTTGCATCCTGTGAGTTTTGTTAAGATTTATCTATGTGGTTGGATTTCTTTATATTCCACATTTGAATTAAACCATCCTATACTTTTATTTTTCTTTCTGGCTTGTTTCACTTATCATGATCCCCTCCAGTTCCATCTAGGTTTTTGCAAAGGGGACGATTTCATCTTTTTTAACAACTGCAAAGAATTCCACAGCTTCTTTCTATAGTTATCTATTGATGGGTATTTAGGTTATTGAAGGAACTTTCACAGAGCTAGCAGAGTTTCTCTTCCCTATTTTATTCTGAAAATGTTCAAACGTAAAAAAAATTTGAAAGGAGCAAACAGAAAACATAATATGCCCACCACCTAGATTCTTCAGTGGCTAACATTTCACTTTATTTGCTTTATTAGATATCTACTATCCCTCTATCCACTGATCTAAGTAAATTACAGTCATTAGTATGCTTTACCTCTAAATGCTTCAGCATGCATGTCAGTAACTAAATTTAATATGTATTTATGGTCCTTTTACTTGTTGAGGTAACACTCACATACAGTGACATGCACAAATCTCAAGCGTACTATTAGACAAGCTGTGATAAATGCATACATTCATGTAACCCAATCGCTATAAAAATATAGAACATTTCCTTCACCCCAGAAAGTTCTCTAATGTTCATTTCCAGGCAAATCCTGCTCCATCCACTCTGTATTTGTTTCCTAGGGATACCATAACAAATTACTGCAAACTGGATGTCTTAAAACAACAGAACCTATTCTCTTGCAGTTTCAAAAGTTTAGAAGTTCAAAATCCAGGTGTCAGCAGGACCATATGCTCATTGAGACTATATGGAAGACTCTGTTCTAGTCCTTTCTTTTAGCTTCTAGTATTATTGGCAATTCTTGGGCTTCCTTTGCTTATAGAAACATCAATCTCTGTCTCCCTCATCACATGACATTCTGTTTTTGTGTGTCTGTCCCTGTCTCTCCTCTTCTTATAATGACACCAGTCATATTAAGTTAGGGACCAACCTAATGGCATTATCTCAACTTAATTACATCTACAAAGATGCTATTTCCAAATAAAGTCATATTCACAGGTATTAAGGGTTAGGATTTCAACATATCTTTGGGGATGGCAGAACTTAACCTATACCTATCGCCCCTCACATCAGATATAACTGCAATTCTGATTTTTTTGCACCACTGGCTTTGCCTGTTCTAGGACATCATAAAAATGGAATCACAGCTCACCCTGGTAGAGTAGCACTCTGAAGCAGCACAGGCCAAATACCCCTGGGTTCAAATCCTAGATCCGGGGAAAACAACCAGTGTGAACAACTAGATAAAATAAAAAGTGCTTCTTCCTCCTCTCTCTTCCTGCCCGCCTGCCTCTTCACTTTCATTCCTGCCTGAACCTTTCCTTTAAAAAAGTGAAATCAGATATATCATTTTGTCCAGCTTCTCTCACTCAGCATGTTTTTTTAATTCACCCATGTTGTTGTATACCAGTTTTTATTTCCTTTATATTACTGAGTAATATTCCACTATACAGATGTTTGTTTATCCATTATTCTGTTGATGAGTACTTGAGCTGTCTAATTTTTTAGCTATCAAAATAACATTAATACAAACATTGATATATGCCGCGGTCCAGCCGCAGCAGGACCCAGGGGGTCCCGAAGGTGGGTAAGGCGTCGGCGAGTGGGCGACAAAGAGACTCAGACTCGGAGGCAGAGTGAAGCTTTGTTCCGTCTTTATTACAAGCAAGCAGGTTTTTTATACTTTCTTTTTGCAGCTTTTAGTCTTAAGATTACGTAAACCGAAAGCACAGATTCGCATA
>RJWH01009484.1:0-22338 GCA_004363575.1 Solenodon paradoxus | reverse complement strand
GATCACACCGTTTCGGGAACACGGTAGCAAAATACCTCCCTGTATTTTTACAGTGTACTTTTCATTCACTCAAGTGACAAATATTTACTGAGAGTCACATCCAGCTACTAGCCAGGCACTAGTCATGGACGATCTGACACAAGAGACACACCAGACACATGACAGATGTGACACAAAATGGAGCAGGATTCAGCTGAGCGGAGGACACACACCTGGGTCTGCGCCCCGGGGAGCTGTCCCTGAATTCGGGGTCACGAAAGAGCACCAGGGCGTGGGGAGGAGGGAGGGCAGCCGGGAAAGGGAGGCTGAGAGCGAGATCCGCAGGGCGAGCTGGGCTTAGCCAGGTGCATGGGGCGTGGGGCGGAGCTGGATGAGAGGATATTCTAGGCAAAAGCGCTGTCTGGTTTTGCAGATAAAGAAGCCATTGTTGAAGCAGAGTGCGATCCTTTCCGAACTGAGGCCCGTTTGTCTGTGGAGCAGAAGAGGAAAGCTGTCTTTTTTGGCTCCAAGTCCTATGGGTGTTTGCTCCTGGGAAGGTTTGCTCCTGGGAAGGTCACAGTGTTTCCCATCATGGTCGCAGGTCCATGTGGGCAGAGGTTAAAAGAAAGACGTGGCGACAAGAGAATGGACATTCCACAGCAGTGTGAAAGGATGCTGTTCTGTGAGTCAGCAGAGCGGCTCAGAAAAGCAGGAGGGCGTCACTGCCACAGGCAGGCAGGGGCAGAGGTCTCAGCGATGAGCAGCGGAGAAGGAGACGGACGGACAAGACTTGGGAGAGGGCGCTGGGGAGAGGGAAAGCTAAGAGGAGACCACAGTCCTTATGTGGCACACAGGGCTCTCTTTGGGATTTGCTTTAAAAGAAAGCATTTCTTGTCTGATTACTCTTCCAAAAGCACTATTATGCCTGACGTGTGTCTCGTCAAAACCCAACGAGGACGCTGACTCTATAACACGGCACCACACCACCTTCCCAGGTCATTATTTCTCAAAAGACTCCACGAGCACTTTTCGACACTTTCTGTTCGCCGTCTACATATCATTCCTGCCCAAAGTGATACACCCATATCCCAGCTCCCCAAACATGCCTCGTTCAGTAAGTATCTACTCAAACACCACCTCCCATATTATATATCATTCTGGGCATTCTATTCATTTGTGTTTATCTTAAGCCAGACTTTCAGTTGAAATGTACTCTTTCACATGATCAACATCTTTTTAGTTGCGTTTCTTATATGAATGCCTATATGCCAAGTGATAACGTTGGGTGAAAAAACCAACAACCACCAAATAAAGGCCTCTGCCCCTAATAAGATTTTGTCATAAGTCATCCATCAATTTAGTGCCGTGAAATGAGCAAAAAACTTTATTTACTTAAACATCAGTCCTCTTAAATTAAAAAAAGAAGTTTCCTAGTGCATAGTAAAATATTTAATACCACGGGAAAGAGGTCCCTCTCTCAAACCTGACCCTCAAGTTCTATAACTCTTCTCCTTGTGTCAAAAACCTCTCAGCGCTTCTTCTGTATTATTCAGAGCCAGTCTCTGCGTGTGTGTAAAGGTGTGTGCGTCTACGAAAAAGCACACAAATGTGCACATAATCTGGGAATACAACATTCTCACTAAATGTCACCTGCCTTTCCTTACCTACAGTTATGTCATGGGTACCGTTCCAAGCCAGCACACACTCACCTGCTGTGCTCTAGTGAACAGCTGTAGACCCGTCTATTGAATGGAAGCACCATATTTTTTTCAGCTCCCTACTGATAGAATTGAGTTATTTTCTGCAGTCTGTTCACACAAACAATGCTGAAACTTTGCCTGTGCATGTTGGAGTGTATGCCAAGCACTGAAATTGTTTTACCACTGAGAGGCTGTGGAATATATGTTAGGAAGATGCTTCTCTCATCTGACCCTCCATCTGCTTGTCTACAAAATGAAAGTATCAACCTGAATTAAATTGCAAAGTATAATACCTTCAAACAGGAGGCACTCAATAAATTATATCTCTTGGTCTTAAAACACTGTCAAATACTATCAGATGTTGCTGGTGTATAAAATCTCAGAGGACAGAGTGATATAAATATGTATGTATGTGAATAATAGGTCTTTAAATATAAGTAAAAAGATGCACCTATATATGCATATCTGCATATCTATCTATCCATCTATTGATATACCGAAGCCTAAATCAGTCCTTTACTTATATCTTCATATTTAAGGATTTTGTTGTTCTTCATTCTTTTCTGCTGATCTTCGTTTTTCACGGTCTCATTGCCCTGAAGTCTAAGTCATTCCTTTCAGTATTTCACCGAGCACTAGACGTCCGCCTGCACAGGATCTTAGCCGCTGTCTGAGGGGTTTTAGTTAGTTCCCAACTTTGGGGAGCACTTTTCTCTAGATGTAAAATTCTGGGTTGAAGTACTTCTCAGAGCTCTGAAATGCTGCACTTTCTCGCAGGCCTGCGCGGTGTCTGAAGAGCAGCTAGCTGTCTCTTCTTCTCTGCTCTCCGAGCGGCCAGGTCCCGTGGGTGCTTTTAAGATTTCCTTCTCTCCTTGGCTGTGGAATTTGACAGTGACGCGTGCAGCTGTGGTTTTCCTGGTATTTGTTCTGTGGGATTTACTGAACTTGCTGGATTTTCAGTTTTCAGTCTTGTTTAATTGGGGGGGGAAGGGAAATTACTTATCCACATATTTCTTCTACCTCATTCTGCTTTTCCCTCTCTAAAGAGATCCAACTAAAGTAGGATAGGTGGATATTGTTGCTACATTTATCACTCTTTATTTCCTCTCTGTGCTTTACTTTAGATGATTTCTATTTCTCTTAAAGTTCATTCCCTCTTTTTAAGCTGTGTCCATTTTGCTATTAAATCCATGGAATGAATTCTTCATACTCTATATTTTCAGCTTTGACATGGCATTGCATTCTTTTTAATGGTCTTTGTTGCTCTGCTGACATTCTGTTGTTGATTTCCACTTCCCAGGCTGCTGATTCCCACTTCCCAGGTGCTAATTCCCACTTCCCAGGCTGCTGATTCCCACTTCCCAGGCTGCTGATTCCCACTTCCCAGGCTGCTGATTCCCACTTCCCAGGTGCTGATTCCCACTTCCCAGGCACTGATTCCCACTTTCCAGGCTGCTGACTCCCATTTCCCAGGCGCTGATTCCCACTTCCCAGGCTGGTGGAATGTTCTTTGCAGGCAGCGCTCTCGAAAGATGCCAGTGCTGTGCCCCTTCTAGATATCTTCCTGCTGACAGCAACTCTTCCTACTATCTTTCACCTTTTGTTGTTACTTCAACTTTTTTATTGTTTACTTTATACTGAATATTGTGCCCAAAGCACACAAGTCGGGGCGGAAATCAACAGCATATTCTCCAGAAACAGGTACAACCCTTCCTGCCCAGCTGCTGGTGCGGCGATGACTCAGTCTTACGTGAATCTGAGTTTTTCAAGTTTTCGGCTTAGCTGGGTAGCCATCCAGACTTCCCCTCCAGCAGATCCTGAGCATGTAACACCAGCCAGACTTTAGGTATTTTGCTTATAGATCAGCCACCTGGCTTACGCCAGTGGAAGACCTTTATCTACTGTATTAGCCTTATTGACACTCTGCTTCACTGCGGGATTCCCTTTCTTTCCTGTTCCTGCTTTGCCAGACTATTGCACAGTGGACACTCCCTTTAGTCCACCTCCCACCCACAAGGCGTCTGCAGTGTGTGCACCGGAGGCCGACAGAGCCTCAGGGACCCTCGGCTTTCCTGCTCCTTCCCAAGCCTCACGCAGTCAGAGCTCGCACTTGGGAAAGTCTCCAGCGAATTTCCAAGAGCCTTCTCTCGGCTGTCCTACTCCTCCCTGCTTTACACTACAGTTCTACACAGGGGTTTCCCTCCCAGTTTTCCCAAAGCTTTCCAGCCTCGCCGTGTTTGTACTTGCAAATAACCACCTAGGGAAAACCGAAGCTGAGAAATCACTGACGGTTACATAGTATATCAGTGTCAGAGCCACGGTTCAAATTTACCTTTTATGCCCAAATCCTGTGTGCATTCTAGTTTATCCTGTTTAGTTTTATTGTTACTGCTTTATTTTTAAAGATAGCACTAAGCAAAATTTTTGAATTTCCATCATGCTGAGTTTTTTCTTTTTCGCTACCTTATTCTTCTTGATAATTCCAGTTTTTAACTTTTCTAAATTAAGGAATTGTGACTCAAGCTTCCATTATGAATTTTAATCTATTCTGCTACTTTCATTTTAAATATCCAATATATTGTACTCCCCTGAATTTCTTTTGAAATAAGTACTATTGTGATAAATTATGCTTTCCTTGGACTGAAAAAAAAAAAAAGAAAAGAAAAATTGAATAAAAAAAATAAGGAGTGGCAAAGGAAATTGGAACTCGGTGGTGGGTGTGGTGTGAAATGCATAGAGACTAAGATGTGAATTCCATGTCCTAAGATGCATTTAATGATGTAAAATAAGAAAACATGCACGGTATGTTTATATAATGAATATGATTATATAATGAATATGATTATATAATGAATATCCATCTCTCCACCATATTGCTCAATTTTACCTGTTCTGAACTGTATGTCAATTTTAAGACAGCGTATAAATAAATACATTCAATTTAAAAACCACCATCTAATCAGTGAAGACCCATAAGAAAGAGCTGATGGCAAATACAGGTCGATTCTGTAGCTGCATTTCCTTAGGGCTCTAAACCACCACCTGAGACCCGTGCAGATGTGGGAAGTTTATTAAAATTTGGCAGGTTTCTCTCTACTCTCTGGGTGGAAGACTCCTTTCTCGTCTGCACCTGTGACATGAGAGTGCCTGGGGGGGTCTCTGCTCACCGCTCTGACTGCAGCTCACTGGCTTCAGTGTCCCCTCAGGTCCTGCTGGCCTTTTCAAACTCTGATTTTGTGTGTAGACTGTCCTTATTATTAGGGTGCTCACAATGGCTTCTTAGGATTTTCTGAATTGCACGTGGGCCTCCCCGGGCACATATCTCAGAGCTTCCTGTGTGCAAACTGTCCCTGGTCTCGTGATGTGACGGGAACGTGGCCCTCTGGCCCCAGTTCCCAAGCTGGAAGCAAAGTCCCTGAAGGTTAAACAAAGGGCTCAATCTGAATAGTAAGTGCTGAGCCAGGAGCCTGTCATTCAGGAGTTAACGCATCATTCCCTTTGCTTGAATTAGAGTTTAAATCAGACAGAATGAGGGTGGCTTCCCTGACTTCGTGCTGCTTCTCCTCAGCCCTTCTGCACAGACTGTTTGCAGACTCACCCTCCAACGGCCAAAGACCCTCTCAGTGCCTTTTCTGCCCTCCACGTCTGAGAAAATTCTCCTATTTCCGATTGCTGGGTAGTGTGTCAATTATATTTTTAGCTTAACAATGGGAACGATTGGCTTATATTTTGAGGAACTTCTTCTGAAAAGGTATCTGGAGGCTGAAGAAAAGCATTGCGCATATTATTTGAAAAATATAATCAACATACTTTTTTAAAAAAAAGAAAGGTGTATGCAAGCAGGAAGACAAGCAGGCAGGCAGGCGGAGGGAGGAGGAAGGAGCACTCTGTTTTTATCTGCTTGTTCCCCGGACCCCGGTCTTGGACCCGGGTCCCTGGGGTGCACGTGGGTCTGTTCCCAGGGGGACTAGACCGCTTGGCACCAGGGCGCTCCCTCGACATGCTTTTGAAAGCTAAGTTTATCTCAGATAACCAAAACTTTCAACACTTTGACCAAGATTTCCCATTTTTCCTCCTTCAGCCCCGGGTACCACTGCTCTCTGCTTCTGTGATTTTAACTATTTCAAATCCCAATGTAAATTCAACATGTGACTGGTGCTCCCATCACAAGACAGGAAGGAAGGAAGGAGGGGAGGTTGGGAGGGAGGGAAGGAAAGAAAACAGTAATTACTTGGGCGACGGTCAGCTTCATTAGTTTGAATGCCGTGATTATTTCACAGGTTTATAACTGCTGATGCTAATGTTTAAAATTCTTTTTTCTACTAATACATCTCTGAATTACTTCATGTCACATTCTTAGGATAAATTCTGCACAGACACAACTTGGACTGCTTGTTCTAACGTAATTGCTTTTTTAACCGAACTGCCGTTTTGCCAACTTAATTTTACTGTGCAGTTAAATCATCCTATTTTCCTAACTGTTTTGCTGTTCTTCCCAGAACTTCCTCCTAACTGTGTATGTCTGTCTGGAACTTGGTGCCCCGAAAGAAACACAAAAGTAAAATGTAATTTAACCCGTGTTGTGTGTGAGTCACTGGCTCTGCTGGTGGCCAGAGCGGCAGAGGGCACTGCTTGACTCTGCTGGTGGCCAGAGCGGCAGAGGGCACTGCTAACTCTACCCACGTCTCGCTCCCTGCCCCTGGGCTGGAGCCACGAAGTGCACCTCCCGACCGACACGTTCCGGCGGATGTTCGCGACGTTTCAGAAGACGAGCTCTTTCATCATAATCTTTGCCATCGCTAGGTTCTTTGCTTTTCCAGCACCGCTCGCTGACCACACAGCCGTTTCTCCAACACCGTCTCGGCTCCTTTGTTGTGAATTGACTGACCTTAGAGATCTGGGTTTCTTCCTGGCCCTCTCACCCACCCCACTGATCTTGTGTCTTCTTTTATGCTGATACCATAGTTTGCTGCTTGTATTTCTGAGCCAATACCCTTGTACTTTAATTACTATAACTTTCCAGGTTGATATCCATAAAAGCAAATCGTATACCTGCTGCTATTTTTTAATAAATTCGTCTGGTCTTGGCATGTTCGTCCTCCACATTTGAAGGTCATTGTCCTTTGAAAAGAACTGTCCTTTTTTAATACTGCACTTGGCTGTCAGAGCATCTGCACAGTAGTCTCTTACTTCATGCTAGGAGTCTCTGGTCGGGAGGGTTTCTTACAGAGGTTCTATGAAGGAGGAAGAAAAATCACACAATGTACATACAGCCCTGGGTCCCCATAAACAGCGGGTCTGCAAGAGAAGCAGAAGTGCTACAGAACTGAATTAAGACAAAGGATAAGAAAGCACCTCTGTGCTCGCTTCGGGGCAGACAGAGAGGTCCGTCGCGGAGGGCGGGCTCGGAGCGGGAGGGACACAGAGCTTAGGTCTCTTCCTCCTAAGTTTGGAGTCGCTTCCGTCTCAGCTGTCAGCGAAGTCCGTGCTGGACACAGGATCGTAGGTGGTGGAAACCACGACACTGTTTGTTGAAGATGTGCTCACTCTTCCCTCACTGGTGTGTCTCTTACCCGTGGAGCTGGCTCTTGGTTGAAAACCCAGGTGTGAGTCAGAGGAACCGGCAAAGCGAAATGAGCTCTCACTGGCCTGGCGCGCTCACCGTGGTTCAGGGAGGAAGTGGGGGGCGTCTGGTCGTGACCACTCTAGTGGATGCGGATGTCGCAGCAGGGTGCTGTGCACAGACACGGATTGCTGTGACAGACCGATGCTACCAGGGAGAAACTCACTTAAGCACCAGCTTTCCAGAACTAACGGTCCAGCAGCAGGAGCCCCGGGGACAGCAGATGGTCAGAAGAGGGCGCTCAGTCAGGTCCCACTCAGCTCCTTCCCCTCAGGCGGTCACACTCCTCTCACGTCTTCATAACTACCCTTCAGCCTTAGGTTTCTTAACTGAGCCTTGGACAGGTTTTCTGCAGGGGCCTCGGCCAAGACCCTGGTCTGCAGGGAGGAGGGCAAACAGGGCAAAGCCTTGAAGCCAACGTCCGGCGCTCTGATTGAGCAGCCAGCGCTTTCCACCCTGGCGGTGACCCCTCGCGGAAGCCACAGGCCACACAGTCCACTTGGCTGCGCTGCCTCACAGGGACATGGCCACCCCCCTTCACCCTGTGTGGCTCCATGGGGACAGGGCCCGGGAGCCCTTCCTCTGGCTCTGCCCTGCTGCCTTCGCCAGCCCAGGAGGGAGGGAAGCTCGCGCTTCATCTGCTGTCCCCTGACATGGACACCCTCCCTCACGCAGCGACCCCTCTCCCAGCCACCTGCGTGCCTGTCCCCTCGGTCCCAGGAAAATGTCCAACGATGACACAGGCAACTAAAACCGACCATCACAACCCAGAAGGATTTTGAACATCTTCAAAGCATCGTCCCTGAAGGAATGTCCTTTCCTTCGGACGATTTAAAAGATGCTAACAGCACCTTTCCCACCCAATTCCAGGAAACGCTGTTGCTTATATAAATTATCTATTTGCTGTCAAGCTAAGAGGTCAGCTCCTTAAAGCTGTTTCTGCTGAAAACTGTTCCACCGAGAGGATTTCGGGACGTGGACACAGGAAGAAATAGAGCCTCATTGCAACTCCTGAACGGAACACACTCCTCTCCTATTGTCTCACGCAGCAGAGCTTGGCGAGCGCATTGCACGCTGATACTTTCTATGAGCGGCGATGCCTCGTGCTGAGGGTGAGGAGAGACGAGAGGCCCGTGGAGAACTGAACAGCGCCCTGAACTTGGAGCAGTGCTCACCGCCACCAAAGTGGGAAGACCACTGGGGGCGCTGGGCAGGGGTGAGGGGTGGGCCCGCGGCCCCCTGGGACGAGTGCCAGAGGGAACCACATCCCGGCACAGTCCAAGGAGCGGAGAGAGGAAGGGACGTCTTCAGGCTGCTGCTCCTTTTTCAGCGGCCAAATTTCACTCTTTGGAGTCTGGACAGAGATGCTGCCCCCAGATGACTCCTCTGGAGCCCAACTCAAGTCCCACTGTGAGCATGTGCTCAGGGCGGAGGACACAAGGGTCCATTCATTTGCAACGGCTTCCACTAAAATCACTGCAGACTGTCTCTTAGGACAAAGGAGCGGTATTCTCCCACGGCTTTGGAGGCCCAAGCCGGACGCCGAGGTGCAGCAAGGGTGGTTCCTGCCGGAGGCTCCAAGGAGCCCCTTGAGGAACACGCTAGTGGGGGGATATTCCTGACGAATGACAGCCCGCTAGCGAGCCTGTGACCCTGTCTGCGGCTCTGCCCTGTTCGCGGTGGCCTGGTGGCCCATCTTCCCCAACCTGCCGGACGGCGCGCACGAGACGCCACGCACGCCGGACGTGTGTCTGCGAACTGAGCTGGAAAACCCCAGGAAGAGGGTCTCCAAGTGACAGGGTCACGCGGAGCCCTTTCGAGGCGCTCTGTGCAGGAGGTCACAGAGCCCTTGCACATTCATCATCTGAGCAGGATGACATCAAAACCAAAGACAAAGTCGGAAAGGACATTCGATTTCCACCGCTTTGCACTCCAACGTGTCAGCATCGCTCCAAACAGTGGGGGGCGTGAGAAAGCAAGCAGCTTCCGGCCGTCCTGCTGTTTGAGGAGCCAGCAGAAATCCCTCCGAGCGCAGCGCACTTCCTTCACGTGGGACTGGCAGCCATCGCTCTCATTTTGCCCGAAACATAACGCCAGACGTGAACGTCAACAAACTTCATCTTCCAAAGATGAAAACCCGCATTTTATAATTAGCACACCCTGAGCAGTATTTGCAGGAAAAAGTCCCCATTTGTGGAGAGGAAGAAATGCATTCCAATAGCAGAGACAAAGACATTTCTTTACTCCTCGCTGAAAACCCGAAGCTTCAGGAAAAACGCAGCAATACTGGAACTTGATACTCTGTTTCCTTTATCTACTGAGTTAGGAATCAAGGTCACTTTTTTCAGAAGTGGCTACAAGCCTATTAAGTCAGCGTTTCTCAATGACTAGGACAGAAGCAGAGACTTCCTCACGTCTGGCACAACAGAGGCCGAGTCAGGCGCCCGCCCCGGTGGGCCAGCGGTTAGGTCACCCACGTGACAGCCCCAGACCCGGGGGAGAGGGAACCACCAGGGCGAACACCTAAATAAACTTTAAAAAACGCAATGCTTCTTCCTCCTCTCCTTTCCTGCCTGCCTGCTCACCTTCGTTCCTGCCTGCACCTTTCCAAAAAAAAAAGAATAGAAAAGACTATTCCATTATGAAACTTCAGTTTTAGAACTTTCTAAAGAAAATATTATAAGGGGGACCATGTGCTTTTAGCGTAACTCCGCCTGTGTCTTCACTCAGAGCTCTCAGCACCCTCAGACTCTGAGACGACGTGTGGCTGCATTTTGTCTCTTCTTCTGCAGTATTGTTGGGAGGGGGCAGGGCAGGGTGGTGGGGAAAAGAATGAAGACGATTTTAAGGATGAACTCTGCAAAAGACAGACAATAAAAGTGACCCCATGTCCCTGAGCAGGAGAAGACGGGCGTGCCAGAGTCTGCTACGTGATACTCCGTGTCACCATTGCGTTCTTTAAAATAAAGTCAGTGAGTAAAGCACACAGAACGCGCCCAATGCCACAGCAGAGCCTGCCACAGACGTATGCACTGAGCGTCCGTGCTCTCTTGCACAGCGTCTGCAGACGCTTCGACTCAACGACCTGCACCCGCCCATCAATCGTGGGGATGTGGGCAGCACAGAGAATATTTAAAAAAAATACAAGAAGCCCGGCCTTCCTTCCACGGAACCTAGTCTGTGTGTGAGTCTGCAGGGCTGGAGTTCCCTGAAGTTGCAGGGTCCCTTTCTCAGCTGCTCAGTGCACCCACCGCGCTGAAGAAAAAGTTATAAACTAACCAGAGGGAAAATGCAGTAACTGATCACTACTTCAGAGAAGAGATACAGATACGTATCTACAGATATGTCTTTATTTCTTTTAACAGGGCAGGTCTCTCCAGGATCACCTGCCTTTCCAAAGGACCAGGAAATACGGGGTGACGTTCCAACGCCCGAATGGGATCCTAGCTCTGGTCTCACGCAGGTAAAGGCCCAGTGGAGGTGGACTGAAGTCCATGGGCCCCATTTCCTCATCTGCTGTGTGGAAAGCATCTCCCTCCTGTCCACAACACAGCTCTGTGAAGCTCCTCCTGCCGTCTGACTTTAGATCCGTCTTCTCCACACATGGCCTCTGCCAGAGCAAGACTGAGCAGCGACGGGCCTGTGAACATCTGGTTCCAGATGTCTGCTTCTCCTTAGGTCATCTGATGGGCCGGGAACATCCTCCAGTGACCGCACCGCCTGCAGGGAGCCAGAGCACAGCCTTCACCACCGCAGAGAGACGGGGGCTGAGACGGGGCCTCCCTCCCGCATCTCCGCAACGTCGGCGTCTGGCTGGGCCCACGACAGCCGTGAGAGGCTTCAGACAGAGTCGCCCACTGTCCACAGAAGGAAAATCAGGCAGCATCCCACCCCATTTCTTTTTTCAATCAACTCAATCTTTTTTGAAGTTACTCTACTGGCGATAAATTTTGGCCAAAGCTATGTTAAGCATGGTGGTTGAATGAGACATGTCTTTAGACTGATTATCATATATGGTATTTTACCTAGGCCTACAGATAAAAATGCATCCATGTTATAAACATTATCCACACAAGAATAACTTGCCACAGCAGCTGACGGTCTTGCTGAGATTTGGGGGGTCTCATCAGGACACTGGCCCCAAATGGAGTCAGCCTGTGCTCAGCTCATGTCCTGGTCCCTCCCCAGTTCTTACTTTGATAATATTGTCAAAATCGTAGAGAAAAGTTTGTAGGCCCTAAGGCAGTGGAACTGGATTTTCGGGAGATAAATCAGAGAGACCCAGATGTGAAATTCCACATGGAGAGGCCGCGGTTCATTCCCTTCTCTGGGCGCATCTGCCTGTTTCATGGATTCGACTGGCTGCATCAGCTAATCATCACTCTTACCTGCGGAAACACAGGCACACAGGCCCAGGGCTACTTCATCTTTATAAATTCCTGACCGAGCACATTTTCAACAAGGCGACACTTTCATTAAGACAGGTATGTGTAGGTGGCCCCCAGCTGGAGGGGCGGTTGGGTCTGCTGCCTCCAGAGGAGGGCAGTCCACCGACGTCCAGGGGCCAGGGTTCCTGTCCCAGGGCCGGGAGACAGCCAGGTTGAGCAGCTAAATCAAATAAATAAAGGGCTTCTTCCTCCTCCCTCTTCCTGCTTGACTGCCTGCTCACCTTCAATCCTGCTGCACCCATCCTTAAACGCATGTGTGCGCCTCAAAGACATGTCTTTTGTGCACAAATGACACCGTGGGTTACAGGTGACATTCATGGGACATACATCATGCATCAAGTGGACATTTTTCAACATGCAACCAAAATCATAGCAAGGCAAGTTGTAATTTTTATCCCGTGCTCAAACAGATTCTCTTTTATATTGTATTTGGAGGCCACCATTTTAGAAAAGGTCTCAACCTCTGTTAGAGTTGGAAGTCTAGTTCAATCTCCTTTTTGATAAAGGAAACAGGTGCCTCGGGACAGGCATGATGCTTATGTGGAGCTGGGGGCATCGCGGACGAGTGCGCAGCAGAAGGGAAGCAGGGGCGTTGATCCCTTGGGGCCAGGCCTGGACCCCGACAGACAGTCCCTTCCGCCACGCGCGGTGGTCAGAGCAGCACAGACCCGCGTGCTCGAGGGAAGCGGCGACCACACCTCAGTGAGACGTCGACTCGTCGGTCGTCCTCTTTAGAGCTCTGCATCTAGAAACACACAACACTGCACACGGGCTGATTTTACGGCAACGTAATACCTGGCTTTGGAGACGAAAACAGAGAGCATTTGAGACGAGGGAGTGAAGGGGAGAGTGATTCACAGGACGGGAGTGAAAGCCACGGGAAGGAGCTCTGCTCTCCAGACAGGCAGACCGCATGCTATGGAAAGCGGGGGACAAGGCACCCTGGCTTTTAGATTCTAGCGTAAGGACCAATGAGTGATAATTGAGCTTTCTTTACGGAGAAGAGGCACCGTGGCAGTAATATAAAAGAAAGATGAGCAGGGCAGTGAGGGATTACATCTAGGAGAGCGCGGCGTCCAGAATGAGGGCGATTCGGCCCTGGCACTGAATTCTAGGAAAATGGCAAAGTGATGAGAAATGAGGAACGAAGAGAGTACGAACTTTGCCATAAAAGCCTTGCTGGACAGACACTTTCAGACCTCAGCAAGAACATTTAGGAAAATTAGATTCTATTTTGAAAAAATTTCTGAGCCCTGGTTTGAAAGCCATGTCTCATACAAATGCAATACTGATATAATCAGCCATGATCTATTTACGCATTTCTGTCTTGCTGGTTCCTCTACCTAGTTAATGCACACAAGACTCGGGGCTGGTATTTAGCATTATTTTATCTCCCCATCTCAAACAGCACAAGGGAAGCATGGATATTCTTCACTGTTTAACCTAAGTTGTCCAATTAATGAATTCATTACACACGGGCTGGAGCAAAAAAGTACTTGCGACTTCTGTAAAGTAAACTAGGAATCAAGACACATTTTCTCGATTTCTCTCATAGAGTTGCTCATGGGCAATTTGAAAATTAATGCGATCACACCGAACTGCAAAATAAATGTCAAAATGGGTTCCATAAAATGTTTGACCCAGCAGAGCAGGCTTACGTCACACTATGGCATTTGTAAAACTTTTGCTAATATGATAAAACGATCAAGGAAAAAAAAACCCAGTAAAAACAGTTGCCAGCTAGAATACAAATGCAAAACCTCACAGTATTTTTAGCTTCAAGCACACTGCGTGAAGTGGATCTCAGGCTTTACTTTACGTCCTTTAAAGTGTTTGCTATTAGAGCATTTCTGAGTAGTTTAATATCAATCATTTATTGTGTTATCCTAATCTGCCAGAAAGTAAACTTGCAGCCAAGTTATTTTTACACACACCAGCAGGCAGCTGTAAAAGTGCGAATGCACTTTAAAACGAAATGCTGATGGTGTTTTATATTCTTGGGGAGTATTATATCACAAAGCAAAACAAAAAAGCATGATCTGGCACAAGAAAGCAAATACAAGAAAGTTTTTGTTTTTGATGACTTTCAGAATCACAACTTTTGAAATAAAATGGATTCTGAGTCACAAAGGTTGGTCCTTATTAACATGATCAGCCCAGGGCACCGCCGGGGCATCTATCTCATTGCCCAGCGAAATAAAAAATCACATAACATGTCTCAGATAAAGCTGCTTGTGGGGAAATGAGATGAATGCATCCTTACTTCTCAGCATATCCCCAATCCCTACACGTTCTACTTCCTCGTCTTCAACGCTTGCTTTTTGTTTCAGAGCAAAGAACCAAAAAGCCATCATTATTCACGAGCTGAATATGGCACCAAACAGAAACTCAGCATTACTGACTTCCACAGTTTAAAAATTAGTACAGCAACTTCTTTGAGAAAAGCTGTGTCCTTACCTGAGGCTGGAGGGGCCCAGGCCAGGCTCAGTAAAGGGCTGTTTTTTCTGTCATCTTACACTTATTTTTGAAAATGGGGGGAAATGCAAATGTGGAGGGCAAAACCCAGCAGAAACGGGACCTCACAGCTATTTGTGTTAACTCAGTTTTTACTAGTACAGAGCATAAAAGTGTATATACATATACATATACATATATATATACATATATATATGTATATATATATGTATATATATATAATTTTATTTTTAGTAAAATTTGTGTTTGTTTCAGAGACAACTTGAATGTTCGAGACTCATTCAATTTTTCTGACTTAGCTAACAGCCTCAGTATTTTCAAGATTGTGAGACACGTGCAGCCATCTGCTCAACTAAATTATATTCCTTACAAGTGGTTTTCATATCAATAATGATTATGCTTTCTAGAATGCTGCCCTATCTCGTTTCCAATAACTTTGCTTGACTCTAGGAGTTGATGTTTAATTGAGGGAGTTAATGGATAATGTTTAGACAAATGGGTAATTGTTAAGTAGAAACGAATACTTAAGTCATGGTACTCAAGTGTTTTATGTATATATATATATATATATATATATATATACACATACATGAACATGTGTATATATGTCTACACACTTATATGTGTGTATATATGCTTATATTTATATGCATATCTGTATAGATAATGTCTTACATCATGTTAACACGTCTATACTTTTGACTCTTGTTAAAGAATGTGCTCTAATAGCCAAGACACGGGAACCACCTAAATGCCCAGCCATGGATGACGGATAAAGGAGCTGCGGTCCGGATGCTCCACGGAATTCTGTGCCGCCAAAACAAAATGAAATTGTGCCCTTTGCAGCCATCTGGACGGAGCTGGAGGAGGTCATGTCAAGCGAAGTAAATCAGACAGAAAAAGGGGAACACAGGATGCTGTCACTCCTGTGTGGCCTGCAGTGAAATGAAACAGATCAAGCCCAGCAGATTCTCCCAGGACCTGAGGCTGACGGCTTCCAGGGGGCGGTGGTGGGAAGGAGAGCGGGGACAGGGTGAGGGTGAGGGACCCTGGAACTCTGTGGGGGTGGCGTGAAAGATGACTGAGATGCAAGGTCATTATTCCAAAAGGATGATGCAGCGCTGCGAACAAGAGAGGATTTATAAAGAGCACTGACCACCGGTGGCAGTGAAGGCGAGGGTGGGGCTGGAGGGGCGGACTGTGCAGATTGTTAAGCATCCTGTGTGAGAGGCAAGCTGTGAGCGCCACTTCACAGGGACAGAGGTTCCTTCCACCGGCAGTGAGAGCTAACGTGGGCACTGGACTCGAGACAAGGAGCAGCGACAGAGAAAGACACGTGCAGACGGAGAGCAGAAGCAACGTCACTTTTTAGTAAAGAAGAAAAAGTGCAGCTCTGTCTGCAGCCCAGTGCCACATCATCCCTGAGTACGACAGCTTGTTAAAGGACAAAACCGCACATAACAAGTCATAGGAGTTTCCAGGGAAGTAAAGTTAATTTTATCTTTAAAAACCAAGTAGACGTGAGGCTCAAATTGACAGCGTTATTGGACTTAACGGAAGAGGAATGTCTAATCCAACACTGTGACAAGTACCTGAATGCAAACTCAGAGTTCAGCCTTCTGTCTGACTTAAATGAAGTGTGGAGCATTTGACTTCTCTCACTAATAATTCTAAAGCACCCACCCTGACCATCTGCGTGACTTTCCCGGGTGCCTGAGATTTTCACAGGCAAGGTAAGGTGCGTCATTTTAAAAACAGTGATAACAAAACCCAACCAGCCTCCCTCAAAATAACCAAAGAATAAAATTTAATCACTTGGAAACGCTGAGATTCTGACAACGATACTGTTGGCCGCCCTTTGTTTTTTCTTAACCCTCCGCCCCAACCTTGGGTCTCAGGCTCAGGTCGTTCGGCCACGGAGGTCTGCGCCACGGCTGCCAGTCCGACTCCCTGCCATGTGGACGCGCCCACAGTCTCCTGCTGTGTGTAGTTGAAATACGTATTGTGCTGTCTTAAATAGGCAAAAACACTTCTAAAATAATGACAGCATATCTTCAGTCATTTTTATTTTATTGGAAGATGAGTAAGGAGAAATTTAGGCAAAACGAATATGATTTCTTCTTGATAAGTTTATCACTTCTTGCTTAGTTTTGACTTTGTTCTTTGGAATAGCTGGGAAGTAGAAGAGACTCAACTGGCGTAATAATTTTTAAAGGCACCCCTGTGTCTCCTAGGTTTGGGGAATTAAAATCTGGTAAACTGCATCCCGCCTTGGGAAACATGTCACCATGCCCGCCGTCCTGACCCACAGGACAGACCCCTGTCCAGAGCAGCCCGGTGCCACACGGGACTCTGGCCGGCACTGATGAGGAAGGAGGAGCTCCTGACACAGGAAAGCTCCTCATTCCAGTGGAAACAACTTTTTGACGAAACTCCTGACAGGTGACCTCCCGTGTCACTGCTGCCTAAGGGGAGAAGAAGACCTGCACGGCTGAGCTTCGGCAGTGGAGAGATCCTCTGGGACGCTTGTCCTTTCTCTTCCTCCTGCCTGCAGGTGGCCGACGAGCTCCAGAGCCCTCTGTAGAATGCGTGTTCAGTGTCATGTTTCCCAGAAGAGAGCCACGTAATGTCTGACAAGGACCTTAACAAACGCCTGCAAACCCAGCAATCACAGCGATGATAACAGTGACGATGACGCAGGATAAAGCACTCACGGTGCAAGTCAAGGATGCGTGATGTTTTGAAATCCCTTCAGACTACATTCAAGGCGCACCCCGGTGGAGGAGTGGTTGGATCTGCCACCTCCAGCTGAGTGTAGTCCATACGAAACCCCAGGGACCCGGGTTCACATCCTTCGGCCGAGGGGAACCACCAAGATGAACAACGAAATCAAATACATAAAAGTGCTTCTCTCTCCTCTCAATTCCTCCTTGCCTGCCTACTCGCCTTCATTCCTGCCTGTGTCTTTTTTTAAAACAAAAGAAAACCAACCTTTGTCCTCAAAATACACACACAAATCAAAGCCTTCAGGCCATTGGGTTTGTACATCTATAAACCTGCAAGGAACTGGGCGCTGTGTGTCTCACTATTTTAATTATTCTGCTTCACATTGTCACTTCCGGAGTCATTTAAAACCCAGCACGTAAACCGGTGCTTCAGTCCTGAGGCAGCAGCGACCTGCACTTGATAGGAAGCACCTGCTGCTGGGTCTCGACTGTCCCACACAGCACCCACCACGGCTGGGCCCACGCACTGGGCTCCAGCCCGTCACATTCCTGAACTAGCCAGTCACTTAAAACAGGGCCTTGGAGCCCAGTTTACGGTAAACCTTGCCACCCCCAAACCAAGGCCTTTCGGTATTATTTTCCCACAGATTCATCACTACGCAACAAACCATGCACCCTGCACGTGTCTCACACAGTTCCTTGCACGGCAGAGACGATTATTCTCTTCTGCCAGTCGTAGGCTTCTTGAGAAAGAGCTTTATTTTCAAGCTCCTCCTGCTGTCACCGTCACATCCTGTGTCTTGCACAGAAAGCAGGGGCAGAAGAACTGAGCTGAACTGAGACCCCCAAGGGGCTCCTTTCAGGGGACGATTTCTCTCACTGGCAGGAGCAAGGGGAGGGTCTCACCGAGCACCTGGTGATAAGCCGTATTCAACCCCTTTCTTCAGTGCAGTCTCTTTCTCAGACTTTGCCCTTCCTTCTACCCTGTAAGAGCACGCTCAGCAGCTAATACCTTCACGGCTATACTTTCCCCAGAGGCCGGGAGCAGCACAGGGCGCCTCGTCTCCCGGCGCCGCACCTGCGACTCCGCACCTGCGTCTCCGCACCTGCACCTCCGCACCTGGCATCTCGGCTCCGTCTGCACAGGTGCTGCCTCCCCCTGCAGCCAGCGCTCACCCTCTGCACGTCGACTTCTGTGGCCCAGAAACACGAAAGCTTCATCTACATCGTGGGACTTGAGGGTGCTTGCCAACAGCCAAACATCACAGTTCAAGCAGAAAGCACCACAGAGGGACTGAAGCTGGTGCCTTAGAGACCCGCCATCATTTATTCCAGACTTCAGTTTAGTTTGAAGGACGCACCTGGAGCTTTCAAAACAAAGCTCCTCAGCTTAAATAACGAAGCTACATATACATATTTTACATACATAATTAGTGTTGTACATACGCCTACATACATAGATTTATAATGACAGCACAACGAAAATTGTGACGCTCAGACGCCAAGCGTGCTGGTCTAAGCGCTCTGTGCGCCCTTTCTGAAGCCCCTTCCCGTTCTGTGTCACTGTGCTGGCAGCTGACAGCCCGGCTCGTGACCGCCCGGCCACCCAGTGAGCGTCAGGAGACAGCTGGTCTCCACCACGTGGCTCCCTGGCTGGACGGGAGAAGACGGCGTCGCGTCAGAGCCCGACTGAGCTCTCTGGGGAATCATGGTGGTGCTCGGTCTCCTGCGGGCCTGGGGCCCCCGACGCTGGAACCGCCGGGGCGCACACACGCACAGCCGCGGAAGGCAGGCCGGCTGGTGGCGTCCAGGGCGCTGCACTTGGGAGCTGCGTGCTGAGCAGGAAGTGGGCCCGGGCTCTCCTGCCCAGCGCCTTCAGCAGAGCCTGCTTTGGGAAGGAGGCTGTCCTTTCCGGCCCACCGTGGTGTCCCTTCGGCAGGTCCCCTCCTGCTGCTGTGCTCCAGCTAAGAAACAATCAGCAAAGCGAGGTGGCAGGCTCAGGCCATTCCTCCCAGCGCTGGTGCTCAGAGCGTCCCATCTGCCTGCGGCCCAAGGCTCCCACCCAGCCACACCTCCCCTTTCCCTGCAGGGGCCGGCCTGGCCCTGTCTCTGAAGGTGCCCCCACAGGGCACCCCCTCCACCCTCAGGCCTCCGCCTATGCCTCCCGACACCTACATTCATTTCAGCACCTTCTTCAGAACTGCTGTCGTCCGCGATCACACCCTGAGCTCTCGGAATCTTTACATGATCTGAGACTGTCTAATGCGATGAACAAGGAAAGTCTGGTCCGGTTCAGGCGAAGTCCACCCCGGGCCATCCTTCTGTTGTAGGGCGTTCGCGCTCTTCGGGCTGCATCCTCCCTCACTGCCTGTGAGCGCAAGAGGCCAGCAGCTCTGGGCAGCACTGACGCGTCTGCCCAGCGGTCTGCGTGGGGCCGCAGACGTGGCCCTCGGTTAAAACCAGCACAGCGACAGCATCCCAGCGACGAAGCCGCCGTGAAGACACTCACCTGCTTCAGCGAGTGGGAATTTTAACTCAGCTCTGGCTCTAAAACAGGAAACTGCAGCACCTCTGCGTCCACGCAGTATTCTGAGTCAGCTGTCATTCCCTATCGCTCAACATGGCAGGGCTGGCGTGAAAGACGGCTCGTTGAAACAGCTTCTGTTTCTCGTTTCTCAGAAGCGAAGCAGAGATAAAATGGGCGAGTCCAGTGATCGGCCTCACGGCCTCCTGCTGAGCTAGAAGTTGGGGTTTCTGAACCCTGCTGCCTCGTCTCTCTTCTCCCCAGCCCCTCGTTTCATGAGAAGAAGTTGAAAAAAGGCATCTGTTTTGTTGTCGCACATTCGAGAAGCAGCGACTTTCCTTTATATGTAACTGCCAGCTATTAATCCAAAGTTCGCTGCAGCTCACCCATGTCGGGCCGTGAACCGGACACTCGCGTGAGCTGTCTGCTGACCGGAGGCAGCGACCCTGAGTGTCCCCACACTCTGGCCGCGACCTGCAGGGGTCGCAGTGCTGGCTGTGAGGGCAGCTGTCCTGTAGTATCATCCTCAGACAGCTTTGCAAAGAAGGGAACCCTCTTTAATAACACGCCCTGAAGCGATGCGTTTCCAGGACTGCTGGGGTCTTCTCACTATGCCATCCGTCCCTTGTCACTAGGTGACTCATGGTCGGTGATGAGTATTCTTAGCTGAGTGATCACAAACAACGCGAGCTTTTTTTAAAGGCAGGTGCAGCTGGGACTGCGGGTGAGCCACCAGGCAAGAAGAGGGGGAGGCGCATCCCTGTCTTTCTTTACTTGTTCACACTGCTTGTTTACCCTCTGACCCAGGACTCGAACCCAGTAAAATGGCCTGAGCTCCTCCGCAGGCGACTGACATAACTGCTGCCCCACAAGGGCATGTCCCAACATGAACTTCTTAAAGTTAAACATTACAATGAGCCGCTATAAATGGCCAGTGATTTCTGCTACATGAATGAAACGTAAACCCAGGTTAAAACAATTCAAAGATAAATTCACAATTATTTTAATATACTTTCCCTTTCCTTCACAGGTCCTAATATAGAGTAGATTGTAAGAGAGCTGAATCACATATTGGGCATTTGTATTATTCCACGGTTACAGAAAAAAAGCACCGTATTTTAGAGGATGGAAACAATATTTTATGGAAAGGACATGGAAGGTAGAACGTCATCTAAATCACGAAAGAAGACACAGAATTGTCTGTTTAAATTCCATATTTTCTTTGATCTCAAAGTGTATTACATTGTAATCAAGTAATTTTATTTTTGAAATCTACCAAAACAGGTGTTCTAAGCTACATTATTCAGTTTTAAAAGGCAGTAGAATATAAGAAAAAAGATACAATACTTTATATATCATGTTCATTTTGAACTACTTTACTCATAAATTTTGCATTTAATAATATTACATTGCAAAATGCATCTAAAAGAGTTTTCCCGTCACTTGACGGGACGTTTTTCTATTGATAACCAAGTTAAAGTTATTAAAAAGATGTTGCCGGCGCACCTTTGTGGAGCAGCGGTTTAGTGAGGACCCAGGCCACAGCCCAGAGCGGGGGAGACAACCAAGACGAACAACTAAATGAAAATGAACAAATGCTTCTTCCTCCTCTCTCTGCCTGCCTGCTCTCCTTCATTCCTGCTGCACCTGTCTTAAAAAAAAATTACTGAGGTCTGCGATCCTGAATCAGGAAAAGGTTTGTGTGGGGTGACCCCCAAGTGAGAGTCTCTCTAATGCTCGAAGCCCCTGAAATGGGGTTTTCTCCCCCAACTCACCAGAGAGGGAGTGAGACACAGAGTCGAGGTCGCTGCTGCGGCCACGCCCGAGCGGAGGTGCCAGCGAGGGGCCGAGTCCCTGCTCTGAGCGCCCACAGGCCAGGCCTTCACGACTGGACTTTCCTCCTCTCCTTGCCTATCGGGTCACTCTCAGCAGCCGCCCGAGTGCCGCCGGCTGCTACTGAACCCTGCAGACCTGTGGCGGCAGCCTTGTCACCTCGTGCTGCGCCAAACTGCTGCGGTCTGCGTCTGGCTCACCGAGCGTCTGCTGCCCCCGTAACTGCCGACGCCCCGATTTAAACCGATCCTGGGACTCGAACCTGACTCCCTCCACCAGCGACGACTAACATACAGTGTTGAGATCAGCTCCTCAGACACCCCTTCTCCACTGACGCTCGACACTGGCTGGAGAAGCGTGACTCCAGGACACAAGGAGACACACCTGACCCAAGACCAACGGTCGACATCGCAGCATTCGGTGGTGCAAACCGACCAGTGGACGGTCACCAGCCTGGATGACCTGGGACACACACCGGCCTCACGGGACACCTGTGCATTCAAGGGTATCCATGCCCTTTTCATAAAAATCGTTCCTACCCAGCTTCCAACTTTCTTTTCTTCAATACACAGCATCAAGCGTGGAATAAATGTAAACTCCTTTTGCATGGCATTTATCATCTGCAAAGCTGCTCCTGGCGGGAGAGGAAGCCCCCTAGCTGGGTTAACACAAAGCCGGTCCTAAATCAAGCAGGGTAGAGCCAAAGGTGGCTCAGCAAAGGGGCCACCGAATTTATAGTTTTTACCATCGATAATTAAGAATCAGCTAGCGGAGAAGAAATGACCAACATTTACTAGAAAAGAAGGACCCAAACTGGAGAAGTGCGGCTCCTTGTACAAAGGTGAACTCGGCACTTTCATTTTTCATGGCGCACTCTTGTCTAGACCCTAGGACTCAAAGCGGGGAGGAGCCAGCTCTGGCCACCTGGAGGCTGGTAGCCCAGTGGGCGAGACAGACCAGTAAATAAATCATTAGCACAGAATGTGGTGAGGTCCTGTGAGCCGCAGAGGAGCAGGAGGAGCTGGAGGAG
>RJWH01009483.1:0-22320 GCA_004363575.1 Solenodon paradoxus | reverse complement strand
CGCTTACCAGGTCGCGGGGGTTGCTGGGACTCTGTCCGGTCTCGGGATCCCAGCGGCTCCTCTGAAAGGGCAGGACCACATCTCCGCGCTTGTCGGGGTCGAACACCGGGTCTCCCCGCGGGATGTGGATGTTGAGGAACTCGGCAGGGCAGCCGGGTCTCTCCACGCTCACCAGGTCCGACAGGACGTGGTAGCCTGGCCGCAAGGGAGTGCAGACTGATGAGAATTGCCAGTCCGCAGGGCCAGGGCGGCCTCAAGACAAAAGGGCAAATTCTGCCACGGGTTTTATAGCTATTTTCTAAGAGGCAACATGGGAATATAATATCTTCCTCCTTCCCAATCCTCTTCATAATGATGTTTTGAGAAACAAAACAATGTAATCAATGTAACGGTAAGCTAGTTGTAAGTTCCTGGTCGAGGGATTGGGGGAGGAGATGGGGTGGGGGTGATTATGTGGGGAAGAGAGTGGTGGCAAGGGACTTAGCTCCCAAGAACTCTATTGGGGATTCAGTGGCACTCCCGTGTTTGGTGTAAGGGGTAAGAGAAAGATTAGGGGAGCAAACATCCCTGAAAGAAACCCCTAAATTTCTCAGAGGTGATAAAAGGCTCGAGGTCCTTCTTCAGGAGGGGGAGAGTGTCTGGGAGTCTCGAATATGTCTCTTGTGGACTTCAGAGGAGCTGAAGGGGTTCCTCACCTCAGTGGCAGAGCTAAGTGCTATGTCAACCCGAGGGTTGCCCAACTTTGCCCTCACCAAAGAAGACCCCCAGCACCGTGCGGTTGTATAGGGACGCCAGCCCAGCACTGCCCCGCGTGACGGCGTCGCTGAGCCGGCGTGGGTTGGGCAGCAGCGGCTCCTGCAGAGCCTGATACACGCCGTCTGCGTAATTGGCCGGTACTAGGCGTTGCAGTCGGAAGCCTGGGAGAGGCAGGGAGCTTCGGTCAGAAGTCCACAAGTCTCGCTCTAGCCTCCCTCAAAATGCCCACCCTCACTGACGAGACCGCTTTTCCCGGGTCGCCAGACCCAGGAGGGCCGAAGATCCTATCACAGGTGGCCGAGAGGAGCCCGGCGCCCTCGCCCGGCTTCACCGCGCCTAGTCCCCAGCGCCCCAGGGATTCACCAGCTATTCCTCCCCAGCGGGATCCGGGTCGGGAACCTACCGGCAGAGCCACGTTCGTGGTGCCTCAGGTTGTTGAACCAGCCGTCATAGCGCTGCACTTCCCAGGGCAGGGAGAGTGCGTCCTGGGTGCCTGTAGGTCAGAATGCCCCTCTCAGCGCTAGCCTCCCCGCTACCCTAGGGGGGCCCGAAGTCTTCGGCCCACACCTCTCCGGCCGCTAGCCTAGCGCTCCCAGCGGGACCCAAGTGGTGAAGCTGTGTGGGTCGTCAGGGCTGCGCTGGGAAGTTTCCCATTAGCTGAACTGAGCAGCATTTAATTTAATCTTCCAGCTTTAGCAACCGTTTGCCTGTCACCTGCCCCACCTCAGTGGATACTGGGTGACAAGCTGAGGTCAGGGGAGCCTAATACTTACCTGCTGGATCCAGGAGTTCAGACAGCAGAGTTCCCAGAAGCATCAGTGTTTCTGGCCTTGGGCAAAGCATGTTAACCCCCGCTGCCTGGTGGGTGAGAGGAGGTACGTGAGGGACACGGAACTTTGGGTCCCCACGCTTCCAGCTAGCACAGGGAGAGGAAGCCAAACTTTTAGAAGCATCATCAAAGACCGGAACACGCAGGTCAGTTTGTTTTAGGACAACTAGCTGCTCTGAAGACACTGACACTGGTCCCCACTCTCCATTCTGCCCGAGAATTAGCCTGGAATTTAGGGGACATAAGTCGTTTGGAGGCAAGTCAGTCCTGGGCAGGACCTTACCCCCAGACTCCCGGAAGCCTATAATTCCATCCCAGGGCCCCAGGAACTGCTTCTCCCAGGGGAAGCAAGGAAAGTAGAGGACGGTAAGCAGATAGTTCGAAACCTGACGCCCCTGCGCACACCTCCTGGTGAACGCTGGGGTCAGGCTTCAACACCGGGTCAAAACTCTAGTTTAGGGCTTCCGTTCGGGTCAGAAGTCTTCTTTCCTCCTGTAACCTTTGCTTTTCTGCTCTGCTCGGGTCTCTACACCCCTCCCCTCCACCATGCCCACCTAGCTCCGAAGATCCTCGGCGTCTGAGGTGGCAATCTCGCCTTCCTACTGGATCCTCTGGTTCTTGGCTGCGCGGTTCACTCCAGCAAGACCTGCGGCTGGTGTGAGCCTCGGAACCCCGGGCGGCCCTCTCGCTGTGGAGGCGGGGCTCCTCTTATTTGCATAGTGACCTTTGCCTCTCATTTACAAGACCTCTTCCCGCTCTGGGCTGGACCTCCACTTGGCTTCTGCCCATGCTGTTATAAAAGGGGTCGGGGCCTCGAGTGACTTCCAAATTCTGCACGAGCCTGCAGAGCCCCTAAAGGAACTGAGCGCAGCCAGTGAGAAATAATTGGGTTCTCCCGCTCAGCCAATTCGGAGCGTTCGAGGGCAGGGCTGTGCTGCCATCAGCACTAGCCAAGGGGCTCCGACGTGACCAGACCGTTGGGTCCGGTCCTTGCAAGCAGCGGGCGGAATAAAGAAGAGCGACCAGAGTGCTGACGCTGCCGGCGGGCTCTCCCAGCTCCGAGCGAACTGAGCTCGCCCGTTTTCCCGCCGACCTGCGACTCTCGTCTGGTAGCGAGATGACTCTGTGGAACGGCGTGCTGCCTTTCTACCCCCAGTCCCGGCAAGCCGCCGGCTTCAACGTCCCGCTGCTCATTGTCATCCTGGTGTTCTTGGCGTTGGCCGCCAGCTTCCTGCTCATATTGCCCGGGATTCGTGGCCATTCGGTAAGCAAGTACTAGAAGCATGGGGGTGTCTGCGCATAGGGGTCGCCTTGGGCAGCTTGTCTTTGGGGGACCCAGGACAGGTAAGACTTCAACAAGGGTCTCCAATTGTCAAGGAAAGTACTGGACTAGAGGAGGATAGGTAGAACAGACCCAGCACCCCTTCTCAAGGACAGGAAGAGCTTCATGAAAGATATCCTAGAGACTGACCCTCAGATGGATCATTTGGGAGGCTGTTGCAGAGAGTGGGTCCCACTTCAGGAATTTGGGGTCGCATTCTAGTCTTCATGTGCTGCCCTGTCCCTGTGCCTCTCCCTAGATTGAAGCTCCACTTCCATTCTGTCCTCTGGGTGATGGCTTTGGGCCAAGAGGACAGGGTCAACTGCTTATATTTCCATCTCTTTTGTCCAGTGAGCTTAGAGGCATGTATACAGGTGCCTCATCCTAAGGACTCAGAATCCTGCACAACTTACAAAGTTGTAGTAGACTGGACAAGTTTCCTTAAACTCCCCTTTCCTGCAAAATATAGATTTTCTCTTCTATTTTTCAAGTCTGGGAGGACTCAACCTCCTTGTGTCTTTCTTGGTAAACAGATGCACCTAGGAGTAGCTACAGGCTGTGTTCCCACTTCCTCTTCTTGGTAACCAGACCCTGGGGCCTCCCTCTCCTGGGGGAAGTGACCCCTGGCTGCCCAGCACTTCGGGACTCACTGAGCCTCACCATGGCAGTGACCTGAGCAGGAGGCAGGACTAGGAGTAGGAGCCAGACAGCCAGACAGAGGGAGTGAAGATAGAAGGAGAGAACACTGGGCAGACACCTCAGCTGCCAGGTAGACTGGGAAATGGGGCTGCAGAAGCAGAAATCGTAATCAGAGAATAAAGTGCTAGTGGCTCGCATGAAAAGAAAGATTGATTTCGATTTCAAAATGCCAGGCACAAAACTGGGGAAAAAAGGTATGGAAAAGAGGATATCCAACACTGTCAGGTGGAGGATGAGGGTGGGCTATACCATATCAAGACTCCCCACCGTCTCCCCTCTTTCAATGGTGCATGTTCCATTCCAGACAAAGGGCATGCCAACAGGTCCAGCTTGCACTAGGACAATAGGATCCCAGAGGGAACTGAGTACTTCCCATCACCAGATGTGAGAAGCAACTGACCTGTCCCAGAACGACTGCTCATTGACATGTTCCCAGGCCTGGTGGGGTTTGCATTTTCATTGGGATAACACATGGATCCACAGTGAAAGTCAGGGCAATGGATAGTTCAGAGTCTCTGATAACTTCACAATAGAGAGGCACCCAGTCTGGTAAGCCCCACAGGTCAGTCATTCAACTATTTTAAAGCCTGTGGCAATACTTTAGTCTGCCTACTCAGGGTGTTTTTCTGCTTTAATATTCCATTTTTCCTTTGCAGGTTATAGGGGAGATGAAACCTCCATTCATTTTATGTTCTTTTGCCCTGAAATGTGTCCCCCAATCACTATCTAGTCAATAGGAATATCTGTGCTTAGTATTCAGTTTCTTTAATCTTCTAATGGTGCAGACTGGTTTGCATGGTAATAAGGAAAGCTTACATGTTTGGGTTAGGGCAGGTGTAGTGTTACCCAAACCAGGGCATATTTCGAACCCTCACTCAGGCACGTTGGCTTCTTGATTGACAGGGGATGTCAATGCCTTATGAGCCAGGATGTGGAAGTCTCTTGTAGGAGGACTCAAATGTCTCTCCAGGCATCCTGACCCCACAAGGACCCATTCATAATCAAAGGGTTAACATCCGAGGCTTCTGAGTGATCATGAGCCAAACCACTCTGAGTTCAGTCCACAGACTGCTGTGTGAGAGGCTTTGTGTTTTCTGTGCACACTGCTAGGCTCACCGGGGATATATCAGGTTTCTGCCTTCTTCCATAGATGGGACCAAAATCCTAGAGGCACTCTCCAGTGCCGGGCCCCTACCTTCCAGAGTCATAAACACACCTCACTCCAATGGGCTTTGGTTTAAGCCTGTGGCTTGGGGCAAGCCTAGAGCTTTTGTCTGCTGCACTAGCATTTTGCCTTCTCAAAGGTGACTTGCTGTTCTGATCCCCAGTCCCAGTTGCTGTTCTGATCCCCAGTCCCCTACGTGCCCTTTCTGCATCGGGCTGTATAAAGGATAGAGGCACTTGGATAGATGGGGAATAAAGTCCTCCAAACCCCCAAACCCGTACAAAGGCTTATACTCTCATATTCTTAGGGGTTGAATAGGTTTGCACTTTATCAGATTTTTAGGACTGTCATACAGTTGAACCTCCCCCAAAAATTGAGCAACACTTCTGATTATGACAATACTTCCTATAAAACTTAATATACCAAACAAACCTAAATAAACATTGCTCTTGCACTTCATTCATAATTTGATTTGGGGAAGTTTGTCCAAAATATCAAAAAGTTTAAAAATAGAGAAGACTCAATTTTCTTGAGAAATCAAAGACCTGAAAAAAAAGACAAAACACAGAATCTTTGTTTTCCAGGCAGATTACATTTAAAAAAGGAAAACCTGTATTTATAATTTCTAATGAAGAGAAGACCAATACTCTATAGAAAACTTTGTCCTCTTTTAAGAGACAGAAAACTGACTTAGAAATATTTCTTTAATCTTACTCCTTTCTCAAGATTCCTTCTGCAACTTTGAACAGAGACTCAGAGACCCCATAACTTAAAGTTTTCTCCAACTAATTTCAGGGCAATTGATATTTAAATTTTCCCTTTTTCCTTCTTTCCCGGGGATTTTAACTCTTAGCATCCGAATCAGGCTTTGTCACAGTGCTTCTGCTCTCCAGCTTTGCAGAATTGCCTGAGTCCATTCAACGGTACACAGCTGGTGGTGGCCTTTTGATTGGTGGCTTTTTGATTGCCATCCCCAGCAGAGGCTGGTGGTTGTAGATGCACTGAAGATGTGTATGGTAGGGGATCAAGGGAGGTCTTGGGGACTCTGTCTGGGCAGTACCCAGGCCTGACCTAGGTGCTTGTTTCTGCAGCGCTGGTTCTGGTTGGTGAGAGTTCTTCTCAGCCTGTTCATAGGTGCAGAGATTGTGGGTGAGTGTTTGGTACAGCCAATGGGGAGAGGCCCTGGGGTGAGGAAGGCGGGGGCACCTGGCAAAATGGGACCTGGAGTCGGACTCCTGCTCCCCTTTCCCATTCCTCATCTCTTTCTAGTGCCCTCTCTTTCTTCCTGACCACGCACGCCAAATTGGACCCCCAAACCCCAGTTCTCTGCACAGTGTAGGATCTTTCATCACCACTCTCCTAATTCTGTCTTCTGATCTTCTCCCCGCCCCTGCGCGCCACCCCCCCCCCCAACTGTGTGCTTCTCCCACAGCCGTGCACTTCAGTGCAGAATGGTCAGCGGGCAGAGTTACCACCACCACATCCTACAAGGCCTTCTCTGCTGAGCGAGTCCGAGCCCACGTGGGTCTGCTTGTGGGCCTGGAGGGCATTAATATTACACTCACAGGTAAGGGCGCTGAGGGAAGTGAACTCCTGAGGCTGGCAGACCTATGGCTGTGGGAGAGTCGCAGGCGCAGCTGGAGAAACTTTAACCCCACAGGTTCACGCAGGTTTAGGTCACCGTGGATTTTTGTTTGTTTGACCCACCGTGAGACTAGTTTGTCTGGCATCCCGATCCCTCTAGTTCGATTGCGTTTAGCTGTCGGGCCCCCTGCCGCCCTCTGCAGGGACCCCAGTGCAGCAGCTGAACGAGACCATCGACTACAACGAGCAGTTCCGCTGGCGTTTCGGCGAGAACTACGCCGAGGAGTACTCGGAGGCCCTGGAGAAGGGGCTGCCGGATCCGGTTCTGTACTTGGCGGAGAAGTTCACCCCGAGCAGCCCCTGTGGGCTCTACCGCCAGTACCGCCTGGCGGGACACTACGCTTCAGCCACGCTGTGGTGAGCGCTGGACGCCCGGCCCGCAGAGGAGGTGGCGGAGGGGGGCGCGCGAGCCGCACTTAGACACGCTCGGGAGAAGCGGCCTCCCGGGCGGGTCAACGGGTCTGCGCCGACCGTCCCGAATCCCAAGAATTCCTGGGACTGCAGGCAGCCGGCTTCTCCTCTGGGGGCTCCCCTCCGCCTCCACCTCCCAGCCAGCCGGGGCTTGCATTTTGGAGTAGGGACCTAGGGAAACCGGGCTGTAGGAACCCGGGTGGGCCAGGAGAAGCCGGCTCACCGCCCCGCTGGGCCCCACGCAGGGTGGCGTTCTGCTTCTGGCTCCTCTCCAACGCGCTGCTCTCCATGCCGGCCCCGCTCTACGGGGGGCTGGCCCTCCTGACCACCGGCGCCTTCGCGCTCTTCTCTGTCCTCGCCTTCGCCTCCATCGCCAGCGCGCCGCTCTGTCGGTTCCACCTGGGTACCTCCGCGCTCACCACGCACTACGGTACCGCCTTTTGGATCACCTTGACCACAGGTAAGACCCGAGGGAGAGACACCCCCCCACCCGCCCCCACAAGGCGGATGGCTGTGGGAAGGGATTTATACCCGCGTGAGCTTTCTGCTTTACAAAACGAGTCTTTATATCTTAAAGGAAAGGAGCAGGTAGACAGAAAGAGAGAGGAGCTAAAAACATTTGTTTATTTTATTTAGTTGTTCGCTTTGGTTGTCCAGTCCCGTCCCCTCCCCCCGTCTCTCCTCCCCCGCCCCCAACCCCGGGTTTCGAACCTGGTTCCTTGGGATGTCTGTGGACTACGCCCATCTACTAGGTCACCGGGGTGCCCCACATGTTATTTAATTTGCCTCTGTCAATATGTAGAGGCAAGTAGTGTTTGCCCGTTTCACAGATGAGGGAGGAGAGGGTGTTCAGAAGGATTTTGGTTTCTTGTTCAATTTATGTAAATTGGAGGTCTTTCTGCGGAGGGGGTTGGGTGTCGGGAAAGGAAATTCTAAGGGGCCTCCAGTAGATGGAGGGGGCAGGCCAAGTTCTGACCCGCAACCCTGACTGCCGGCTTTCCCTCGGTCGCCGTTCCGCAGGCATCCTGTGCCTCCTCCTCGGCGGGGCGGTGGTGAGTCTCCACTACACCCGGCCCAGCGCGCTTCGCAACTTTTTGGACCAAAGCGTTAAAGACTACGGTAGCCAGGCGAGGGGGCGCTCTCCTCTCGTCCTCAACAACCCGCTGCATAAACCGTTCAGCACCTCGGACCTATGATCAGTTCTAACCTTTGAAGGGGACTCAACCTCGGACTCCTACCCTGTCTCGGTCCTCAGCAACCCGGGAAGCCCGGCAGCCACACGGGGAAAGAGTCTCCCAGGGTGAGATGTAAATAAATTATTGTTGTTGTTGTTGTTTTTTTAAACACTTTCCTCCCCCATTAATTTCCGTGACTTCTTCAGGCTCTTGGGGAATAAGCGTCCTCGTGACACTTCCTGGGCTGGATTGTCTTATCGCAGAACCAAACACGTCCTGGAGAATCCAGAGTAACCTAGAAAAGGCTTTGGGTGAGGCGCCCTCTGGTGATCGCAGAGGGAAACCTACCAGAGCCAGCCTCTTCCTGACCTAGGTCGCAGTGACTGAGCATGTCACCCTCCCACTAGCCCGGCTGGGGTGACTAGGAAGCAGTGGTATTTTGGAGTTCGTTCGCTAACTATGGGTTGGTGTCTGAAGGTCAACGGAGATGTCAGCAAGGCATAAAAATGCAAATCCTGGGAATTTTTTAGGTTCTAGTGTAGGCAAAGCCTACACTCTTATTTGGCCAGTTTGAAACTGAAGCTCAGAGATGTGGCACAGTTGGTGAATATTAGACCTGAACGAGAAGTTTGGTTTTTTCCTTCCTCCCAGTGCTGTCTTTCCTTGTACCAAGAGGTCATGCAAACTGGGGAAGTAAAAGAACCAAAAGGACCCAGGATGAAGGAAAACAAGAGGGTCAAAAGATGTAAGGGACAGTGGGGGAATCCAGTGAACACCCCCCTGAGCACCGCCGCCCCCCCCCACACACATGTGGATGAAATTGGGTTTCAATAAATGGCACCTTGAAGAGACAGAGCATCAAGGAAAGGCAGAGTTGCTGTGCAGACAGGTTGTCTCTGCTTGGCCTTACCATGGTGACGGGGATTCTGGGCAGCCCCAGCTTCTGTTCAGCACCCTAGGGCTTTAGTTAGGTTTTTGTTTTTTTTTTAATACCCATCAGAAAAGAGTGCTTTTTCTACTCCACTTACATATTGGTGCTGGGAGCCTGATACAAGCCATCCTGGGAGTGGTTCTGGCGGTTTTATAGGGTTCCAATGAGACCTGGGGTCAATCTGAAATCAGGGTGGCCACCAGGGAGGGGAATCTTACAGTGCACTGTCAGGCTCCCTAGGGTGCTTCTCGTTGCAGCTTGCCTCAGAGGAAGCCTCTGTCAGAGGAATGTCCTGGGGCTCAGGACTCTCAGTCTTGGACTGACAGCGGGGGCTCAGGAGTCCCCCTTCCTCAGGACTCCACTCCTGCACAGGGGCCTCTCCCACACTTTGGTTGAAGAAAGCTTTCAGCCTGTGGGGTTGCATCTTGTGGGCCACCCCCATGGCCAGGCCCAGCAGCACACACAGCAGTCCTATGTAAGGTAATAGGAGTCCCATTACTTAGTGTTAGTAACATCTTCCCAAGGACATCTTCTCCTAGGAGCATCAGAACAATTCTAAGGGACACTGGCAGAGGTGACTGGCTTAGGGTCCTATGGCTGGTGTGACTCTCTTGTTTGAGTTCTTGGACTCTAAACCTAGTGTTCTTTCAATACAGAGAGGAAGAGAGAGAGTGTGTGTATGAGAGCAAGTGAAAGAGAATGAATGAGAGAGAAAGAATTGCGTGGAGGCATGGGAAGGGCTTGGAGGGGCAGACAGTGTACAGAAGAAAAACTGCAGGACAGTTTAAGTCTATGTGACAGAGAAGGGTTCTAGGAATGGCAGAAGCAGAGATGCATGTTTTGGGGAAGTGTGGAGGGACTGTGACATTGGAGATTTTGGAAAGAGCTGGGTGAAGAGAGTTAGGGGATGAGGAACATGACAAACAGAGAGAAGACACAAGACACAAATGGAACTGGGAAGAGAAACCGAGAAATGAGGAATAGAGCTTTAAAGAAGAAAAGATACCCTGACTCCCAAGAGCATGATGGCCCTGGCCCTGAACCTGAACCCTCCAGGGCCTGTCTGCAGGATTGGGCCTCACCTGTGGTCAACGTGATCCAGAAGGCAGGCCCATGGTGAATGTGCAGCACAGCAGTACCCAGGTGCAGGGGACAGGATGGGGTGAGTGATGTGGCCATGGAGAAGAAGATGAGTGCCAAGAGCTGGAAAAGGCCTGTGGCCAGCAGCATGTGCCCACCATAGACCAGCACAGGCATGGACAGCATCACGTTGGCCAGCAGCCAGCAGAGGAATGCCACCCTGTAGAGCCAAGACCCATTGAGGGCTGGTCCAGGAACTCCTACCTGAAAGACCCAGCTAGAGGCCCCATGATCCAAGGTTGCCCCGAAGGTGTGAGGTAGGGATTATTGCTTGTGGGCTTCCCAACCAAGCACTGTGGTGACTGGTGCCAGCCAGACCCACCAGAGATCTGCACCAGAGTAGAGGAAAGATGGGTAGAAACCCAATTTTTAGGTGTAGGCCAGCAAGGTTTCCCTCTCACCCTCACCACAGTGTGGACGATGTGTAGTGTCCTGCCAGGCGGTATGGGCTGTGCAGACCACACGGGCTGTTTGGGGTGAACTTCTCAGCCAGGTAGAGCACCGGGTCTGGCAGCCCCTTCTCCAGTGCCTTTGCATACTCCTTAGCATAGTTCTTTCCCCGGTGCCAGGTGAACTCTTCGTTGTAATCGATGGTCTCATTCAGTTGCTGCACTGGGGTCCCTGGGGAAGAGAGAAGCCTGTGCTCAGCAGGGACCCCAGGGCCAGAACCTTGGGGCAGAGGAACAAGAGCTGGTCTCCACTGAAAGAAGACAGCTTCCAAGGACTGGGGATTTCCCTTCCTACCATCCCCCCATGCCTTAGATCTCCAGGATTGAGCACAGCCTTCCTCGCCCTCAAATGGGAGCAAGTCACCCCCTCACCTGTGAGTGTGATGTTGACTCCTCTCAGCCCAACCTGCAGCCCAATGTCAGCGCTGATCCACTCGGCACTGAAGGCCTTGTATGATGTGTTGGTGCTGACCTGGCCCACAGTCCACTCAGAACTGAAATTTACAGCTGGGGTTGGGGAATGGAACAAACAGGAACTCAGGGACATCTGAGCATTACTGAGTTAGAGTCAGGGGGAGAGCTAAAGGGCTCCAGGTCTCTTCTGCTCATAATTGTATATCCATTAACTACCCCAGGGTCTGGCTCACGGCATTTTACTAAGAATATGTATAGAATGAATAAATGCATAAAAATTCAAGCTTTCCCCTGGTCATGCTTTGTATACCATCCCCTCCCTCAATCCCTCCCCTACTTAGGAAGAACTGCCTGAGGAGCAGTGGAAGGAAACATTAACATAATAAACCCCCTTGACCAGGGGCTACAACTAGAGACTCAGAATCTCTAATTTGCCTAATCTCTAAAGCAAAGCAAGAAACCCCTCTTCCATTTCCAATCTTTAGAAGCCCTCTCCCTGAGACATTTGTTTTAACCAGTTTTCTTCTGAATAAAAATGTTAGGAAGTTTGGAGAGATGAGTCCAGCATGGTTTCTCAGTCTAGTCTGTACCTCTCAGGGCAAGGGTAAGAGTGAGGAGGTTGGATCTAGGTAAGAAAGGTGTGTGGGTGGAGTCTTGAAGCCCCCCTTCAGCAAAGTTGGCAGTGGAGAGAAGAGTGAGGTACCGAGGGAACTAAACTGCAAGGAGGGAGCTGGCCAAGCCTTTGCGCTTCACACTCACCCAGGATCACAGCCCCGATGAATAAGCTGGTCACCACCCGCAGCAGCCAGAACAGCCTCTGAGTCACAGGGTGGGTGGGTTTAGAAAGGAGTGCCCTCCTTCCAAATCCACCCTTCCTCTTTGCCGAAGTGGGGAGGGAATTCTAAAACTGAGGTCAATTGGTCAGTTGCTGTCCCAGTGTGGGGCACACAATACGTACTCAGTAACTACCAGTTGAAACTCTGCTGGGGACTGGGTGGCACCTTCTCATGAGGACTCTCTCCTAAATCTGGTTGTATTCAGAGTCTGGCCCCCTTACCTGGAGGCTAAAATCTCTCTGGGGCTGGGGTCTCCAGGGCTAGGTTTGTTTCTTACCATCTTGCCCCGAATGCCAGGCAGGATGATGATGAAGGTGACCAGTGCAGCCAGAAAGATGGTGATGATGACAGCCAAGGTGGTGTCCATAGGGAAGATCGGCTTGGGGCCAGCATAGAAGGGGAATGCGTCTCCCAAAACAGCCATTTTGGTAGGAATATACAGCGGAGCCAGATGCTGTACGACAACGATAAATGTTATCGAGTGCCTCTGTTTGCCAGGCACTCTTCCGGGTGCTTGTGCTTGAGATACAGCAGAGAAAGAAACGCCAACTCCCCCTTCTCTGGAGCGCACCAGATTCCACTGTCACTGCCATTCCACTGTCCACCAGCCAGCCCGCCCATATTTCAGCTGTGAGAGAATAAGCGTCTTGGCAATAAGGCTGTCACCCCAAGCTCCCTTCCTAACCCCCAGGTCCACTAAATCAATGTCACCATTACCCTTGAGTTTTCTCTACTTCCTCTGGGATTATTTTAAGAAATATAATTTTCTTTTGTCTCCCTCAGACCTCTGGCATTGGCAGACAGATCATGGAACATAAAAAGTGCTAAATTTACTATCAAGTGAAGGTATAAGGGTGAAAGATGGTTTAGATTACAAAAAGGTTGGCTTTCTTTCTCAGTTCTTAGAGCAAAGAAGGCCAGGTAGCTCTGCTAAGTTTATAGTCCAAGAACATCACCAGAGGACTGATTCCCAGACCTGGCACTGCCCACACTGGTCTGTCCAGCTTTCTCAAGCACCTTGACTTGCTCTGGAAGCTCCAGAACAATCACACTGAATTGAGTTTACCTCAATAAGCACTGAAGGACCTACCCTCAAAGAGGCACAGTGCTGGAGCCAGATGTCCTTCTATCCCCCACTCCAACAGTGGCCTTCCTCCTTGATTGAAATTCCCAACCTTTGTGTCAGCTCAAACCCTGGTTTAGGACTCCTCTATCTATCCCCTGACTTCAGAGTTAGTTTGGCTCTAGTTTGTTCCTTTGCAGAGAGAATATTGGGAAGATGGTAATTGGACTACGTTTTGTTCAATCTGAGTGGAATGGGTTGCAAGACATCCTATTACTTTATGTATCACAAGGAAAGAAAGAAAAATGAAACAAAGCAAAACAAAAACTGCCAGGTAATCCACAACAGCCATTGCTGGTAAGACACACCCTATTGTTTCTCAAATCTATGGCTCCAGGTAGACCTGGGCTCCAAAAACTAAAGGGTCAATTACCCAGGGGATATTTTCTGTTGGCAGTTTCATGGATGCCTCAAATTTATCAGGTCCCAAACTGTATTTTCTCTCTCTACTCTACTTTTTATTCTGTTTGTCTGTTTGGTGACATCACCACTTCATCAAATCAAATCAGTCAGAGACCTGGGCTATCTTACCTCCAAAATATTTCTTGAAACCATTGATGTTTTTCCTTCTCTATTGCTTCTGTCCTAATTCAGCTTTATCCTGTCTTCCCTGATGCCAGACAAGGTTTTCTAATAAGCAAAAATAATCAGTTCACTTCTTCGCTCCACATTTAAGTCCTTCGTGATCTGATCCCACCTGCCTTTCCATCTCCATCTTTCATCCAACCTAATCTCTAGACATAGGGAACTACAGGCTCTTGCTGAGTCTGGCATACTATTTTGTACTATTTCAAACCTTCCTGCTGTATTCTGTTATTTCCTCTGCCTGGAATATTCTTATGTCCTTGGAAAATTCCTTTTTCTCCCTTCAAGTCTCAGTTTGTGTCACCTCCTCTGTGAAGTCTCCTCTGATGCTCTTGGGTCAATGTGAATGTTCCCACCTCTCGTGTTTTGATTGCATTTTGAACATATTTCCATGATCACTGTAATTACACTGTATTCTAATTGTTTGAACCTCTCTCTCTCTCTCTCTCTCTCTCTCTCTCTCTCTCTCTCTCTCTCTCTCTCTCTCTCTCTCTCTCTCTCTCTCTCTCTCTCTCTCTCTCTCTCTCTCTCTCTCTCTCTCTCTCTCTCTCTCTCTCTCTCTCTCTCTCTCTCTCCATTAGTTTTCAATCTCCTTAAGAGCAACGACTTTTTCTTTTTAGCTTTGCATCCCCTGCCCATAGCATATACAGTCTGTAGATCAAATGAATGAATTTATGAATGACCTTCTCTTCCTGTAGGTGGTAACTTATTTCTATTTTGCACACAAGAGGGAGCTCTGCTTCTTCCTTGCCCTATATGACACTAATTCAACATAAACTGAATATCACCTTCATGCCTGAATCTGAAGCAAACATTTAAACTGCAGCTGAAGATGAGTAAGAATTTGTGGACCACATTATCTTACTAAATATGTGATAGTAAAATATATTTTAAAGCAGATGTTTATTGGTTTATGAATTTTTTGACAATTAAAGTCATTACAATTTTGCTGGAAGACTATATTTTTTAGGGAAGTTTATAAAATGTAGACTCTTGGATAATAAGATAGGAAAATAAAGCAAGTATGCTAAGAATAAGCATACATGCTATATACTGGAATTTCAAAAAAGAATTATTTGCAGTAAAAGCAAATAATAATGATGTAATGTGGCATAGGTCACATATTAGCGTTTTTTTTTTTTAAAGAGGAGGTTATAAAATTTTTTTATGAGAATGGCTCACCTCTATTAACATGATGCTTCAAAGAAACACTAACAAAAGGCTTTCTGTATCTTAAGTAGAGAAGAACAATGTTAGCTTATTTCCAATTCTCCAAACTATTTATTAAAGATGACTACAGCAAAAAGACAGTTGGTGAATAAAATTTGCCTTGCTTCATTTCTTCTGATTCAATTTAATGACTTAGGTCTCCCTTAATCTACATTATATTTTATACTAGTTTAAAATTAGTTTTTCATGACCCTGATTCTAATTGGGTTTTAGCTATTAAACTAATAACCCTCCTACAGGAAGAGGAGGGATTGAAATGGAAAGTTCCCATCCTCAGAAATCTTGCTTTTTCTATAAAGCTTGTAGTTTCCCTCAGAAATATATTCCCTGGAATGCCAAGGAAGGTCTGCCAGAATTTCTTCTAACCTGTGAAAAATCTCACGTCAATATTCCCTAGACCCACTTCTCCTTTATCTCACTACAATTGCTATATATCCACAATGTATATTAATATAAATGAGTAGACACAGATAGAGTCAGACCTACAAGTTCTTATACACAGATACACATACAGGAAGGAAGTAATTCTCAGTAACATAAACATTTAGACACAAAAACCCTCTACTGAGGCTCCTGTGACAAAATTGAGATTCTTTTGCCTTGGAGAGGGCCAATCACCACACTCTGGGGTCTTCCTTCTTGGCCTGGAGAGGTGTCATACCCTGTTAAAACACTGAAGCATTTCTCATACTCAATTGTATTTCAGACAGTTACACAGCCCTTATCTACCATAGGATGCAGTGGGGTTTTCATGTATGTGAGGGCTGGGCAAGAAATAAAAATAAAATCTTTAAGAAGACTCACAGGAGGCATCCCCTGGTGGCTCAGGTTAAGCCTGAGGAGCAGTTCACATATAGTCCAAGGACTTGGATTCCAGGCCAGGGATAGGGGTAAGCAACTAACATGAATAACTAACTAAACAAACTGCTCTTCCTCTTCTCTCTTCCTCCTGCCTGCTGTCATCTGCCTACCTTCATTCCTACCTGCCTTCTTCCCTCTAAAAAAAGAAAAAGAACAAAAGAAAATTCAGCCAGGCGCCAGCTCTGGTCTTCAGCATTCAAAGTTATTGTGTGCTTTCTTAGTGCTCTGAGCCCCCTCTTGCAGCCTGACAAGCTTTTCTTGAAGTCTTCCCCTGCCAACCTCTCCCCTCTTCTGGAAGTCATAAAGACTATTTTCTATAGAGGGTTGTGGATGACATATCTGAGTGCCAGGAGCTGACTCTGGCACCGTGTGATTACACACAGCTGCCAGAACGTGATGGTTTGAGTCTCTGGTTGGAGGGACCCCAAGATGAGTTTACAGTTCTCGTTGGCTAAGCAGAGGACTCTCAGAACCCCTGTCTGGCTTCTGTGTGTGTGTGTGTGTGTGTGTGTGTGTGTGTGTGTGTGTGTGTGTGGTGGTTGTTGCACTGGAAGAGTCGCTGAGTGGAAAATAGAACTAAATCTGAAAGGAAGGTGGACCGGGATAGGAATCCCCAATAAGGGCTGAAGTAGGTAAGGAGTCCAGAGGTACTGGATCATGCAAACTATCCCGATTCCAGTTAAGCCAGGATGAGAATTTGATGCCTAAAAGCCTTGTGATGCTTATGACCTTAAGAAGTTGTTCCTGCCACCTTTTAGTTTCTTACGGAACGTTCTCTTTGAAGAACTCCCACCATCTGAACTCAGTTTGCGTGTACCCAAGAAGTGCGCCCCTAGGGGCTGGGGCCGGGCAGGCTCTTCAACGTCCCTTCGCAAAACCCCCTCGCACCGAACCCAGCGGCCACATCTCCGCGGTTCACACCCAGATCGCTGGTCCCTACCTGCGCTTCTTCCGAACAGTGAGTGTGTCGCAGCCCGCGCCGCTCGCCGCCTCCGGTGGCACCTCACGCGCAGCGTTCCCGGGGGCGGGAGGAGAGGGACACCCGCGTCCGGACGTTCTGTCACCCAAAGCGCGCACCGTTTCTCTCCGGGAGGCGCCCTCTCAACCCCCACTCTTGTCCTAATTCATTCAAGGACCGGGTTGTGACCGGACAAACCGGGTCTGAGGTGCCACGCCGCCTCCACACCTCCCCAGTCGCTCTCAACCTTCTCAGACTAATCCCGGGACTCTGCGTCTTTACACCCACCTCGGGCCTGGACACAAAAGGGCCGAGGAGCGATAACCACAAGTTCGGTCCTCTCCATTTCCTCCCTCAATGCCCAGCCCCGTCGGCGGCTCCCTCGAAAATTTCGGGGTGCAGTCTGCGGCCCCGCGGAACGCGGGTGCGGCTCGAGGGCCTTGAGACCTCCGAGATCTCACCGGGAAGCCTGTGGGTAGGGTTTGCCGGCGGGTGCGACTGGGGGCGGCGTTTATCACAGACTGCCACGCGGCCTTAGGATGGACGTCTGGCTAGGACGCCTGGTGGATCGGTCCCCTTGGTCTTAGAGCCCAGATCCGACGGTGTGGAGAGGATTTGGGGAGCACCCGTCCCTGCCCCCGACTCCCGCCGCACCCTGCCTTCCGCCCTCATCCCAGCCCCAGGCAACCGGTAGAGGCAGACTTGCCCTTTTCGCCGTCCACGTGGCCGCACTAGCCGAGCCCTCGCCACACAGGGTACATCTTCCCCAGCAGAGCCGTGAGAGCTCGAGCCGCGTCTCCTCGCATGCCCAGGTTCCCTCGCAGCGCTTCGGCGGTCCCGGCGCTCTGGTTTCCCTCCCGCCCCACTCTGCCCTGCCCCGCCCAGCCCCGCCCTAGAACTGGGACGCGCCGTCCGGTCTTCACCACCAGTCCCGCCCGCTCTGGCGCAGAGCTGGCAAGGGAGCGGAACCGGAGCGGCGCCGTGGGCCCAGTTTTAAGCCAGGCGGGAGCCAATCTGCAGTCCTGGTTCCGGGGACGCCGTGGCTGCAGGTCAGATCCAGGAGGGGTTCTCCCGCGGGCTCTGGCGTTCAGCGGTAGGGAGCTCCTAGTGCAAGGCTACGGGGAATGTACCCCAGCTCAGCCAAGTGTTTAAGGGAAGGGGAATTCTAGCCTTGGCCTCTCCGCACCTACTCAAATCTTAACCCTATTAGGGTCTATCAGCGCCCCCCACCGCTGCCACCCCGCCCCAGCAAGGTGTTGGGAGGCTGGATTCTTCAGGACCAGGGAATGTTGGGTGACCTATTTTACTTGGGCCTAGGGAATCTCTCTTGGAGCTTCTCAGGCACCAGCACATTTAAGCTTTGGAGTCCAGGTTTTTCCCTTCAGCCCTCCCTTGAGACCAAGCTGGAATCCCTATGGCCTTGCCTCATTGTTCCCCTGCTCCGGGGTCACCGCTCTAGGACTCCCACCTGGAAAAGCTGTCACCCAGGGCAAGAACTAGGCAGGCCTGTGTTCTCTACCGGTTTTGCCGCTGCCTGGGACTCCACGGCTCTGTCCTGGGGTTGTGCCTTCCTTTCAAGTTTTTTGGGAAGTTACTGAATCAGTGTTGCAGTGTAAACCATAGTAGCTGTCCACCCTATAAAGAGTGGTGATTAAGCACACCTACCTGCCCTTCAGAGGGTTCCCACAGGCTGGCCTAGAAGTTCACTGAATGCTTTCGCTGGGTGAACCATCCTGAAGATACAGTGGCTAGGGGAAGAAAGAGCAGGATGACCTGGATCAGCTCACTGTGGCCATTTCAGCATGAATAGCCTTCAGCCATGCAGATAGAGTCCTGCTCTTCATACACTATCAAAGGCTATGACAGAGCCTAGGTTTTTAAAACTTTGGTTAATGGAAGATGGTGAGTGGGGATGCGACTCTCCTTGGGTTCCCTTTTGTGTGACTAGACAACCTGTCTGGGCACCCCGAGGCTTTTACTGGATAGGAGGCTTTCCTAGAGCCTCCTACTTTCCTCCACCAGGTAATTTTCCATTCTCACCCCACCCTGATCTCCAGGTTGTCTGTAGGAAGCCTTTACTGGTCTTAGGTACTTCTTATGCCATCAGGAATCCCAGCCTGAGTCCTCCTGTTTCCCTGTTGTCCCTGGATTGATTGTCCTGGAAAGAGAGCAGAGAGCTGGCACCTAATACATGAGCACCTGGCACTGCAACCCTTCAGAATCTACCCCTGGGAGCCTACCTCCAGCCCACCCCTTTCTGTATTGCATTATGTAGCATTCATTACTTTTCTTGCTTTGAATTCAACCTCATTCTCACATGTGATTCTAGCAACCATGCTAGAATGTGTATAGTTCAGGCATATTTACTCACGTTGCCAGAAGACAAGGGCCAGATCAGATAAGTGACCTAAGACCCCACAGTGTCCAGGCCCCCAACTAAGGGTCTGTCCAAGGAACATACACTGCAGGAAGCTGGGCCAAAACAAGGTTAAACGAGGTTTTCCAATTAATCTTAGAAGGCCAAGACAGAAATTTCTGTGTGCTTTGTTCATCATTTCATCAGCATTTATATCAGTGCCCTCTACAAAGTAGTTACTTACCAAGTGTTTGAATGAATGAAAGTGTCTTAGGAAGTATGAGCTTCCTGTTTTTTGATACCCACTGTGTCCATGGCCTAGCTGCCTTCTTGCAGCGAACCTAGCCTGACTCTCCTGATGCTGGGGCTTATTCTCTCTGTCCTCTGTCTTTTCCTAGGGTCTCCGTTCTAGGGTGTTCTAACACCTGAGTCCTATTAGCATTTTCATCATGGACTTCTGCCCAGCTCTGGTATGGACACTCATGATTGGGCTATGGATGCCCATGGGTGAGTACAGATTGGAGAAGCATGACTAGGAGTAGAGGAATCCAGCATCCTCTGGACTCCCTTAAGAACAGAAGCAATGTCACATTCATCTCTGTATCCCTAGTCCCTGTCTAACTCAGTACCCTACACATGGTAGGTACTCACTTCAAGCTTATATGGATGATGGAATGGAAAATTTCCCCAAATACAGAGAATTAGGGGGCCCTCAACTGCTGTATCAGCACTTCCTGTTTCATTCTTTACTTTCTGGATAGGTTAATGAGATGGTCCTTGTGGCTTCTCCGTTGCTAGAGTAGCTCACCTTTGAGTTCCTTCAAGCCTTCTCCTTGTCTTAGCCTTGGATTTTCATTTTCTGCCCAACTCTTGCCTTTCAGTCCCAAGAAGCATTTTTTTTCCCTCACAACCTCCCCAAGAGACTCCATCCCAGTTCTTCCACCAGTTCATCTTATTTTAGAGATCACATATCTGTGGCTATCCCAGTTCATGTCCCAAACTCTAGATCCCTTCTTAGTTGGGTTCTTTGCTCAAACCTCAAAGCCTCAGTCATTTTTCCTAACTGAGCCCCTGGAAAGCATGGGGAGAGAGAGAAGGGTAGCTCTGAGATCGTGTCCTAGGTCTAACAGGACTAGGTCTGTCTGATAAGAGTTCTTTGCTTTGCTCTCTGAGGTGAGCAGAAAGGGAGCCCCAACTTTTAAATTTCATACTTTGGTGAAAGGAATCTGCCTGATCATCTGCTCTATTGACCGTAAGGACTCCCACTCCATCTTTGATTCTAGACCCTGCCCTCTGCCCCGCACTGCTTAAATTCTTCCCTCAACTACTGGGTGCTCCCTCTCAGAGCCTAGTTTTCGGAGAATACAACATCAAGAGAAAGAATTGAATGAGGTACATCATACCCCCCAAAAGAGGGGATAAGGTTATTCACTTGACCAGTCTAAACTACGACAATTCTTTACAGTGCAATCCCCACCCAAGAAATTGGGGGCAAGATCAGAGTAGCAACAGGTCTGAAAATCACAGACACAGCCCACACCCTTACCCTGGGCTCTGCTCAGTGGCAGAAGACCAAGCCCCTTTGCACACTATCCCTGTTCAGGGATGGATCACAGAATGACATATGCCTCCCTGGGTGGAAAAGAGGCTAGGTCTTGGGGTGTGACTGGCTTTTGTTCTGTAAGATGTCTTAGGGTTGAGAATCCTTCTGCCCTGCTGTGTCACCTAGGAAGCTGAGCTGTAAGAAGTCTCCTACCTGTCTTCCCCATCATCACCACTGTTCCACAGCCTCTCCTTCCTCTCTGAGGCCGTTTGTGGGTACACACTGTACCTGGTCCCACTATGCTAGTGCTTCCTGCTGTCATCCCCACCAAGCGGCTTCAATCTTGGGCATGAATTTGGACATCATTTTGCCCTGGTATTTCCCTCTGGACCCTGCTCCCACACTGTGCTGGTGTTCACTTTCTGCTGCTCTAAGTGCCAGGCTCACAGGCCCCATCTCCTGCGGACTGCTTGTCTAGTCATGAACTGACTTGTCCAGCAACCCCTTCTCTCTGTTCTCGTACAGCTCAGAACTCCATTTCATGGGAGGTGCAGCGATTTGATGGGTGGTACAACAACCTTGTGGAGCACAGATGGGGCAGCAAAGGTAGGTGAGAGTCAAGGAGAGACAAAGCCCCAGGGTTGAGTGGTACCCACTGCTAAGGGGCAAGGGCTGGCAGGTGTCAGCAATAGCTCATCCATTTCTAATGTTTTAAATCAGTTGAATGAAGGGAAACCTGGGTGGGGATGGGGTCAGGGTTCTCCCTGAGGATTCACCCTTCTCCCTATCCTTTGCACCCCAGGCTCTCCACTGCAGCGTCTGGTTCCAGCCAGCTATGCAGATGGAGTGTACCAGCCCTTGAGAGAACCTCATCTGCCCAACCCCCGAGACCTTAGCAACACTGCTATGAGGGGTCCTGCAGGGCAGGCCTCCCTTCGAAACCGCACAGTGCTGGGGGTCTTCTTTGGTGAGAGCCTCAGTCTCCAGGTGGAAAGTCAGCTGGATACCTCTATGTCCTTGGGAAGAGTAGGGCATGAGGGAGAGAAGTAAGGAGGGTCTGAGAGATAGGTCGGTGGAGGGCTGGGGGGCAATGGGGTGGTAGGGGTTGAGCAAGGGGTGGGCAAGAGGAGGGATGGAAGAAGAGAGGGGGCCACCCCCCATACTGGGCTATTGATGGAAGTGCAGGTAGAGGCAGAAACATAGAAATAATCTGATAGGGACTCTCAGTGGGACCCTCTTCCCACTTCCAGGCCTTGTGGCTTCCTGAACAGGCTCAGGACAGAGTTCTGATTTTGGCCAAAGGATTGGAGTCAAAGTAGGGGTGCTAGGGCACCTGACCCAGTAACTGCGGGTTGTGTGTCTCCCAGCAGGAAAGTCAGGTTCCTGCTGGCCATCCAAGGTGCCCACACTTGCCCAGGGTGTCCAGCAATGCACTGAGGCTGGCAGACCCCCTGGGCAGGCAGCTCCCAATTGCATGTTGGAGCCAGTACTCTCAGCCCACTGGCCAAGGCAACTCACTAGGCACCTCCCAGTTACCAAGGCAATGGTCAAACTTGCACTGAAAACACTTTGAACTAGGGTGTAACAAAGGATTGGGAAGATTTGGGGAGGTCAAGGCTTGGACTTGTCCATAATGGCTGCGAAGTCTTCAAACTTCAAAGGAACAGCTGACTCTGGCATCTTTCCCAATTGCCACCAGGCTACCACGTCCTGTCGGACCTGGTGAGCGTGGAGAGACCCGGCTGCCCTGCCGAGTTCCTCAACATCCACATCCCGCGGGGAGACCCGGTGTTCGACCCCGACAAGCGCGGAGATGTGGTCCTGCCCTTTCAGAGGAGCCGCTGGGATCCCGAGACCGGACAGAGTCCCAGCAACCCCCGCGACCTGGTAAGCG
>RJWH01009482.1:0-22330 GCA_004363575.1 Solenodon paradoxus | reverse complement strand
GAACAAGGAAGAGTAGGATAACCAGTGACATAGAAAGTTGACATCTTCCTGTGCAAAAATTATTTACAGTTCATTTCTTAACAAAGCAAGTCCCAGGTGTTAATATGAATTTTCTCTCAGTAACCACCTCTCTTTCTGCTTGTTCCAACACTATATCCAGTGCCTTCTGCTTCCTCATCCAGAAAAGTCTTTCTCCCAAATATCTCCCAGGTGAGGCTGGGATTCCCTAACATCTTACCAGGTGCTCAGACTTCTCTTGCTAACCTCACAAGTGCTTGCACATAAGAGGGTTATCACTTCTCACTTGCTCACACACATGAAAACATTCACAGCACCATCACTTTTCTCTGTGATGTGATGAATGAAAGCACTTTCATCCCCCATTTCTAGAGAGACGCAATGACACCATTCAGAAGATATTAACCTGTTCTCTGCACCTGGTAAGTGTTTTTATAAATCAGTTACAGTTAATATTTGCTGAGCACCATCAGTTGGTCAGACCTAACTCCATATATGTACATTTTTGTACTATTTTGAATACACTTTATATCCAGTTATGTATATACTAATGGAAATAGTGGGAAAGTGATACAAGTTTATTCTTTCAATTTAAAATTACTAACCTGACTTCTCAGTTGTAAAAGATTTCCAATTAATTTATGTAGCCAAATAGACCATCTGAAATGTGATCTATTTTCTTTCATCTTGCACATGAATCTGTGTTTACTTTCTGTTTTGGTCATATTCATTTTCATTTAAAATTTCAGAAAAGTCTTCAGTCATATCAGTCAAGAGCATTTGCTAGCTATATGATTTTGATGACTATTCCACAAGTATTTTCCTGTCAGATAGCATATTATATGATAATCTAATGATTTTGTCACAGTTAAGAAATAGCTTTTTTACAGTTTCTTAGAAAAATTTTCATGCAATATCTTTATTTCTTCTATTATATTTGGGGATAAATATATGTGATAAATACTGACTATCAAATTATCATTGTTTTCTTATGCTGAATGGTGTTTGTTCACATTGCATTTTCATGATATAAATGATATATATTTATGATACTTTTTCATATATTCAAACGCAAAATTAATTGTAATATGGTAGCTATGTAGAAAAACTTACTGTTAATGTTTTATGTATATGTATTAAAATGAATTTTGTGATATTTAAAAGTACACTTTAGCACCATGTATTTTCTGAGAGATAAGCTTGCATAACTCATTTTTTGTCATCATATATCCATTATTCTTTTTGGTTGAACAGGTATGTAGCAAATATCACATTCTCATAGTTGATGAAATATGTATGAACTCAATCCTTTTTACAATAACCTGTTGGTTATTAATTTAACACAAAAATTAGGATGCATCTTCAGAGATATGTGGCATAAGAAATATGAGCTTCTTTCATGGGTGTGTCTCAAGCATAATGAGGGAGCATTTTCCTCTGAGAAGTGGGATTTTGCTCTATGCCCATTTTTCTTTAATAATCTAGCTTTTCAGGGGAAGAGGATGAGAATATTGCATAAAAGGTTATTGTGAACTTAATGTAATCCATGCAGATTTTGAATTACAGTCATGCACAGCTAAAACCTTTGTATAATTATAATGAAATGTCCTTCAATAAAACTTGGTATTTTGACTATTGCTTCTTTGCTAACTTTTAGTTAGGTATTATTGGTGTCAAAATGTTAAAAAATATGTAATATATGTCTATTGTCTCTCAAGGAAATTGCGTATTTGGTTTATCTATATAACAAATATCAGTGAAATCATATGGCGTCTGCCTTTCTCTTCTGGCTTAACTCACTAAACATAATTTCTACTAGATCCATCCACATTTTTCAAATGACATGATTTCATGATTTTTAAAAAAATTTCAGAATAGAATACCACTTTGTAAAATGTATTTATAATACAATTATCACACTTTATGCTTTCATGGAAAGCACTAAAACACTACTTCAAAGATATGTCTGAACACCATCTTTATTGCAACATTATATGTAATAGCCAAGATCTGGAAATAATATGCATGCCCAATGACAGATGAGTAGACAATGAATATGAGGTTCTGTTGTCAAAATTCATGTGCACCAAATCTCACCACTGTCCTTCTTACTTGTAATTCTCCCCGTACTCTTTTCCTTCTTGGAAATTAGCTTCCTCCTCAGCAATTTTGCATTTCTGTTTCCTCTGGCAGTCCATAATTCCCCAGAAATGTTTTCTATTTACCCTCCCTTCCTTGAGAGCTATGTCCAAAAGCCATGGTGTTTTGGGGCTTATTAAAACACCCAATACTTCCAATTTTTCATAATAGCTGCTCCCTTTTCTTTATAATAGCTGTTACCATCTGACATAGTATTTGTATATTCACTTAAAAATTTCACTCATTTTTGTAGCAGTTTTGTTTCTCAACAACCTGTCCTTATTAACAAGACAATACTTGAGAAATAGAAGACACACAAATGGTAGTAGTCCTAAATTCATGAAATAATTTCTCACTAAAAGTGTAGAAAGCATTTCCTCTGGGGGAACTTGCTGTATTATCAAATTAATAACAAAATATTAAAATGTTGATAACACAAATAAAGTGTACATACAATATATTCAAATTTTTCTTAAATGGATATTATAAATTCTAGTATTTGTATATTAATAATAACTATTTATGTGAAAAATGGCATTTATTTACCCTCTATAGGTAATCACCTGAACCACATGGAACCAGATAATGATACCATTATTTCCGAATTTCTTCTAATGGGATTACTAGATGAACCAGAGCTTCAGCCTCTCATATTTGGGATTTTCCTTTCCATGTACCTGATCACTGTTTTAGGGAACCTGCTCATCATCCTGGCCATCATCACTGACCCTCACCTTCACACTCCTATGTATTTCTTCCTCTCCAACCTGTCTTTTGTAGACATCTGTTTCACCTCCACCACCATCCCTAAGATGCTACAGAACATCCAGAAGCAGAGCAAAGTCATTACATATGCAGAATGCATCGCACAGATGTATTTTGAATTGTTCTTTGGTGCCATTGACAACTTTATCCTGGCTGTGATGTCCTATGACCGCTTTGTGGCTATCTGTCATCCCCTGCACTACACAGCCATTATGAACTCCCAGCTATGTAGAATGCTGGTTCTGGTGTCTTGGCTCATAGGGGCCTTGCATTCCTTGCTACACAGTTTAATGGTGTTACGATTGTCCTTCTGTACAGACTTGGAAATACCACACTTTTTCTGCGAGCTCATTCAAATAGTTCATCTCGCTTGTTCTGACACTTTCATCAATAATATGGTGATATATTTTGCAACTCTTCTACTAGGTGGTGTTCCCCTTACTGGTATCCTTTACTCTTACTCTAAGATAGCATCCTCCATTTGTGGAATCTCATCTGCTCAAGGGAAGTGTAAAGCATTCTCTACTTGTGCATCTCACCTCTCAGTTGTCTCCTTATTTTATTTTACTATCCTAGGTGTTTACCTTAGTGCTGCTGGTACCCACAGCTCACACACAAATGCACAAGTCTCAGTGTTGTACACAGTAGTCGCACCCATGTTAAACCCCTTTATCTACAGTCTGAGGAACAAAGACATAAAAGGGGCTCTGAAAAGACTCTGGAAAGTCTATTAAAGATCTATTGCCCTTAGTTGAAAATATTTCAGTGAGAATAGGGATCCAAGCCTGAGCTAAATATTGCAAGCTTTGCTTTTACTTCAAATACAGAAATGCTGCTTATATTTCTTCCTTAAAATTTCTGTTTCTTGGATTTTCACTTCACTGTGCACACTATAAAATTTAAGTGACTTATTTTCTTAAGTTTGTGATCTGATATTCAATTTCCCTTTTCATCATTTTCCTACTATTCCAACATTCTCCATTTATATTGAAAATATTTTGAAATTTACATTTACATAAAGAGACCACATAAATTTCCTAAAAGAAATTTCTTTTCAAAATATTATATTAAATATTTTCTCCTGTTTGGCTAAAAGAACAAACATGACTTCTACTACTATAATGAAAATATTTTTCTTATTACTACAATTATTTATATTTGCATAATAGAGAAAATCAGACATCATTTTTTTATTTTTGTAAAAATCATGGCTTTGCAAATTACTATCTTAGCTGCTATTTCCATTAATGCAGATATTAAAATACTGGTTGTTTTAGCTTAAGATGACTTTATTCTCTACTCATTAGCATCCAGTTATTTATAAAGTTCAGGGTCTCTCAAGGCTAAAATTATCACTAGAAAAGTAAATTAAAAATATATGTTTACAAGTGAGGCAAAAAGAAGTAAACAGGTTGAAATAATATCAGTTTAGAGTCTGAGATGACCTTAAGTATAAAAAATTGATAAAACATATATTTATTGTTCTACAAAATAATATTCAAAGAGTTTATCTATTCAAGAACTATATGAGGATCAGATTTCATTAGTAGTTAGGTTTATTCAAGATGAAGAATCATTGGCATGTTTATGAATTTTATTAAATATTTTCTTGCTTCTGTATGGAGGTTCCAATGCTGATTCCTTATTTCTCTAAATGAAAAATGTCACATTATAGAAAGTTTTCAGGATGAATATTAATTCAAAATGGCAATGTATTTTAAGATATAGGTAGCTGTAGATCTTTGAAATCAAAGTATTATCATGAGAGAGCTCCAAAAACAAAGCAGATAGCCTGCTGGAATCAGACCTAGGATCCCTGAGAAGGCTGAACACCAATATACAATTGAACAGGCTCATCTACCCAATGAATCACACACTATTGCCACACACTCAATCTGCAAACAGTTTCTCCATCCAGAAGGCATTCCTCATCTCTCTGATTCCGAAATGCATCCTTTTTATGGAAGAGAACAAGGGTCAAAATATAAAACAAAATCATATTTTTACCTGTTAAGAGAATAGAGAGGAACATCAGCTATAAGGGTACCATGGAGGATAAAATACTCGAGACATTTTATAATCTTAATGTATTAGAGCATATAAAGTATTAACACATCATCACATTCTTTAAGACATAGAAATTTCCATTTTTTAATGAGACAGGGAATCCAAAGTAACAATCATAAAGAAAACCAATGATATAAAAGAAAAATCTGAAAAGGAGACAAAAATCAGAAGCAAAACAATTTTTGAAGCTAATGAGAGTGTTAAAAAAGAAAAAAAATTCTCTACTAAATAACGCAGTCAAGGAAATCAAAAGTAGCAAAAAAAGCTATGAAAACAGAAATGACCAGGTTACTCCAATTAGGATATTTCAGTCTTCTCTGTAGAAACTCTACAGGCAAGAGGAAATGGAGCAACATACACAAAATACTCACAAATACTACCAATCAAGAATAATCTGTTCTCAAGATAGCTCTCAGATATGAGCAAATAAAGGTCAAAACTGACAAACAAAGCTGAAGAAATTTGTTGCCATAAAACCTCCCTTATATATGTTGAAATACGACCTTCTCTAGAACAAAAATGAAGAAAATACACAAAAAGCAAAGTACAACAATAAATACATATACTAAAGCAGAAAACAAGTAAAAAATGACAATAACAAGTCCTAAAATAACAGTAATTACCCTTAATGTAATTGGAGAGACAATCATTTCAAAGGCATAGAGTGGCTGGATGAATTAATAAAACAGCTATATACTATTTGTGAGACTCTCACATAAGCTATAGAGACAAAAACAGTCTTAACTGAAGGAATGGGAAATGGTACTCCAAGTCAATGGTGAATCTACAAAAGCAGGAACTTCTACACTCATATCAGATAAAAAATATTTCAATCAAAATGTACCAAAGAGTATTATTTTATAATGATAAATTGATAAATGAATAAGAAAGACCTATCATTTATCATATAAGCACACAGTATAGGAACCCCAAAATAAATCAAGAAAATATTAACATAAAGAAAGGAAGACACTGACAAAAAGCACAATAGCAATAGAAGACATTAACGCTCCACTCAATTTAAAGGGAAGATCATGCAGACAGAAACTAGGCAAAAAATAATAGCTTCAAGTGACAAGTTGGAGGAGATGTGCTTAATCTATAGGGTATATGACCCCAAAACATTAGACTACATATTCTTTTCAATGTCCAGAGAATATTGTCAAGCAAAGACCATATGTTGGGACATAAATCAAGTCCCAATAAATTTGCAGTTTGAAATCATCACATCCTTTAATATAACAATGGCACGTACTAGAAATCACCCAAAAGTTGATAAAGGATAAAATTACAAAAAAAAAGAGAATAAAAAACATATTACATAACTACTAGGTCAATGAAGAAATCAAAGGTATAAAATACATCTGAGTCCAATGAAAATGAAGACACATCTTATCAGAAACTATGCATTAGCAATATAAGAATTGAACTCATAGCAACAGAAAGCAACCTCTGAAATAAGAACAACACATACTATCATTAAGTCTGCTGCTAAAGAAATAAAAATGATAAAAATGAAACCAAAAAACACAGTACAATGAAGGAAATAAAAATTAGAGTAAAGGCAAACAAAATTGCGAAGACAAAGGACAAAAACTATGAAAACAAGAACTTATTATGGGAAACATAAGCAAAATAAATAAGGCACTAAGTAGACTCATATATAAGATGAGAGAATACACACACAAATAAAATCAGAAATAGAGGAGAAATCAAAACTGGTTCCACAGAAATTCAGAGGATAATAAGAAAATATTATTAACACCTTTATGGAAAAATTTGAAAACCCTAGAAGAAACTGACATATTCTGAAAACATAAAAGAATTCAACACTAAATCAAGAAAAAAATCTGAAACGATTTATAACAAACAAGGGACACTGAAATAGTTATCAAAATTCCCCAGGAATCTAAATCATCAGACCAAATGGTTTTATTGCTTAATTATATCAAACTTTCAAAGAATTAATAGGTCTTTATTGTACTATTTCAATGAAAAAATGAAGGCAAGCTTCTGAGAAATTTTTATGATGCCCACAATACCCTTATTCCAAAACAAAAGGCATTACCAAATAAGAAAATTACATTTTGTTGAATATTGATGCAGAAATCCTCCACAAAACATTAGCAAACCAATTTCAATAACTTATTAAAAGAAACATACACCACCATCAGTGGAATGTACTCCAGGGATTAAAGGATGGTTGAACACGTTTAATTCAATAAGTATGATACACTATATTAACAGAATAAAACAAAGAAAGCTTTATGACCATCTTGATAATGCAAAATAAGCATTTGATAAGATTTATCACTTTTATGTCAAAAACACTCCAAGATATGGAAATAGATGGAAAGAATGTAAACATAGTAAAGGTTATCTCTGACAAACTACAGGAAACATAAATATGCAATGCGTTAAAATTTAAAGCTTTTCTTCTAAGATCTGTTATAAGGTAAGCATCTCCATTCTTCTCATTACTATTTAATACAGTGTTGAAAGTCCAGGATAGGGTAAATAGACAAAAATTAAGATAAATGATTCAAAATTGGAAATAAGTAATTTAAATGATCACAATTTGAAGTTGAAATAAAATACAGAGAGGACCACAAAGACTTTAGTGAAAAATGCTGGAGTCAGTAAATACAGTTCAACAGCTGTTTACAAATTAATATACAAAAATTTGTTACATTTTTATGGAAGTAATTAATTTTCAGAAAAAATAACTCAGGAAAACAATTTCAATTACAATTGTAATCAACAAATGAAATATACTGAAATAATCTTAATCCAAGAAGTAAAATAGCAATACTCAGAAAGCTACCAATGTTAAAGAAATAGAAGAGACAAAGTAATGGAAAAATATTCCTTGTTCATTGACTAGAATTAAAATTGTTAAAGTGTTCATATTACCTAAGACAAAACATAAATTTAATATAACTTTCATTAGAATCCCAAAGATATAGTCACAGGAATAGAACAAAACAGTTATGAAATTGATTTGGAAATACAAGATAAACCAAATACAAAAAAAATGAGAAAACTAAAGAACGAAAGAGATTGTATCACAAACTCGACTTCTAAATCTGCTAAAAGTCAAAATAATCAAGTCAACATGGTATTAAAATAAAAACAAATACAAAGAAAAATTGTAAAGACTGGAAAGCCCAGAATTGTCCTACACATCTGTGGAAAATTAACTTACAAAAGAGAAAACAGGGACCTACAGTGGGTCAAATGCAGTCTTCAAAACCAGGCATAAGTTTATGACCTAAAAGAAATTTTCAGGACACCACACCCAACAACTGTTGATAAAATATTTTTCTCACATGCTGCTGGAAAATTCTTAAAGATAGAGCATATATTGGGAAACAAAAAGTATCAGCAAATTACAATTAGTGAAACCAAACGACACATCTCCTTTCACAGCGGCATAAAATAAGAAATTAACAACAAAGTAAAAGCTAAAAATTATCAAAATAAAGCAAAACAGCATGTTTTTTAATGATTTTTGGGTAGAAGATAAAATCAAAGGTGAAAACATGTACTTTGATAAATGATAGAATAAAGACATGAGCTATCTGAACTTACAGGATACCACAAAATCATTATTAAAAAGAGGTTATAGCCATTGAGGACAACCTCAAGGAACAAGAAAAATCCCAAGTATACAATACAACTGTAATAAACCAACTAGAAAAAGAACAATTGAAGTCAGTATAGGATGGGAAATAATAAAATATATTTCCATTGGGAAATCAATTAGAATCCATAGTTAGGTCTGGCTCATGCAACCTGATATGTTAACTGGGGACAGAGCTTCAGTCTCTATCATCAACCACCAGAGAGCAATTTTGACATTGTTAGTAAGATCTTATTTTCAGTAACCTCATCTAGGGGAGTTTGAGCCCAGTAAATACTGCAGCATTTGGTCAAAGGCAATGGAACTTAGAACAAAGAAGTGAACATTGAGAACTCCTTCAGTCATAAGATAGCTATATATATTTGCTTACTAAAGTTAATAGAGTGATCTATTATCCAGAGAAGTGATGTTGAAGTTAGCAATGGATGAGTCAATGTTGACTCTTCAATAATGGTCATGGGAGCCCAGTTAAGAGAAAGAATTGGGAGGTGAAATTCTTCCAGTAAAATTATAATGGGTCCAAAGACATTTGAAATTAAATCAAGAAATTAGAATTTAGCTTTACTGTGACATATAGTAATCACTGAATTTATTTGTTTAATATTTGCATATTTGACTGTATTTTATTACTGATGACAAATTCTAGACCAAGGAATGATTGAAAAACTACCTTTCACTAGAAATTCTAGAGAAGTACATTTTACATATTCGACTCTCTATCTTGATATCCAAATTACAAAGATTTTTCTTTATTATGCAAAATAGCTGGTTAATGACATTACTTTGCAATGACATCATTATCTATGAGTGGATATATTTGTGTTTTATTCATCCAATTACTGGCTCTATTAAAATATTCTGTGATTTCTTAGTTTTTGTATACTGAGTTTTTTGTTTTATTTTTTATTGTACTCTTTCAAATAGTTGAAATTTTTCATCATTTTACTGTTTCCATAATATCACTCAGTTTTAGTCTATACTAAATCCTCAATATAGTAACAAAGAGCTGATATTCTTTTTGTTGTGAATACCTGCTCCAATATAAATTCACACTTAAAATGAGCTGTTTCTTTTTAGTCTCTGTTTTTTCTATTTTGTCATGACACTGACATTAATTTTTATCGATTTAACTGAAGTATAATATATGTATGCAGGTTTATTATTTATCAAATATATGATAACACACCAAACCCATCACCAAATTGCCAATAGTCTCGACCACTACCACTGCCCATTTCACACTCACTACCATTTACTGCCTCCCACACTTTCCCTTTTATTGGCTCATTATTGATATTAAACTCTTCATTAGAATCTTTTGTTTTATGTGTGCTGTTAAAATGAAGTTTCACACACAAAGAAAAAAGGAGGTAATTTGGGAAGTAGGTGCATCATCCCTGGAACTTCCAGTACAGCCATGCAACCATCTTAATTACTATGCAAAGTGATTCATTTTAGGTTCTGATATATAAAATACAAGTTAATTTTTCTGTCTTTATTTTTGAAAACTCATACTCCAGTAATCTAAGAATAATAGGAGTCTCATTCTGGGACATATCCAACAAAATGACTGTGGGAATAGAATATAAGTTTCTTGATTTTTTCCTTTAGTTCCAGTATAAGTTATCATTTTGGTTAAATCCCATCTTCATATCAGAAGGTTATTAGAGTCAGATGAAGATATTGGATGGTATTAGCTGATACAATACATTTCCAATTGCACAAGTATACATTAATGTCTTTGAGGTCATTAAATGGGGAACATAATTTATTACTGAAAGGAAGGTTTCCATTCTGTTTTAAATCTTCTGTGTTTATTAGATCTGTTTATTTTTATGAGACCTGACATAGGATGAAACAATTCCCTTTATAACTTCTCATCTTTTTGGTAGTTTCTATTTTTGAACTATTTTAGTTTTATGGTGTAAGCAAAAGCCTCACCTGCATCCTTCAAGTCCTCCTCAAATGTATGTGATATACATGCACGTTTATAGAAGCAAAATTTAAGACAATGAGATGTTATGTAATAATAGAAATGTCAGCTAAAATACAACCAAGTTAAATAGAGCGACTTTATGCAACAAAAAGAATGGTGCTTAAAGAACTAATGGAAACATGATACACAACAAAAACGATTTAACAATATATACATGAATTAAAATTGAAATAAACAAAAACTTTGATGTGAGAGAATATCACATATAAATTTTCTAGACATTTCTGGTATGTAGTAGAGGCTCTTTTATTATTTGTTGAATGAATCAGGATTTTGGTCAGCAATATATACATTCTATTTCAATTTACTTGGAAATGGTTGGATTGTTCAGTTAATATAGGCATAAATCACTCCACAAGTGGAAGAAAATAAAAAAAATTTGAGGACCTAAAATCTCAATGTAAGAGTAACCATTGCATTTAGATAGCAATTTAGAAAACTGCAAATGAAATATATATATGAGAAAAATATCCTAATTAAGGGAAATTTACTTAAATTTTACTCAAATATAAAATACCAAAGTACAAATTAATACAGAAATAATAATAAAATAAATTTTATTATAGGAAATTTGCTTCCTAATATAGGATTAAATATGTATTATCATAAAACATTATCTGTATATAATACAATACTTTCACCACAGCCACAGCTGATTCCCAACATAGTTTATTAGATTATATTAGATTGCCAACATTTTGAAGTTAAAAGCATATAGCAGAGATAGAAAGAGAATGGCAAACAGGTAGAAAGGAAATTCAGATCCCTCTCAACAGAACAACAAGAAATTCAACTATTTTCCAGAACAAACACTGAGGGATGACTGGCATTGCATCTCCAAATATGCAGTGACCATACTAATGACAAATGGTGGGAAAGGTCATTAGGTACAGAATGCAACTAAGCCATGGATTTGGAACTAGCTATAGGAGTTGCTGCTGTGGGGAGGATACAACTGAGAACACAAAAGGACTTAGGACATGTTGCAGAGGCAAGAAGGAATATGCATAACAGGATTGGTATGTGAAGGTGGAGAATACTGGATTGGCACAAGGTGGAAGGAGAGCCAGCGCTCAGGCACTGAACTAGAGTCTGCATGGTGAAATTGCGCTGGGCACCACCATAACTGGAAAACAGCCAGAGAAATCACCAACTCCAACCACTCCCATTCCCATTTCACGCAGCAGCCTCAGGGTCCACCCACCAGATATACCACCACTGGATATCCCACCAGATATCCCATCCAACATATATCCTGTTCAACAGATATCCAGTCCAATAGATATCCCTCGCACCATATATTCCAAACCCAGGATTTCAACCCCACAATGAAAGGAAAAAGGTAGTTCCGTGAAGGAACTAAACCTCAATGCTACCTGCTAGTGCAACGCTGTAGGTACAGCTATAACTGCAACCTGATTGCCAATTCTGGGCCAGAAGTAAGGTGAACACCCTACACAGCGCCATCACTGCAGGGAAACCTAACCCTCAGAAATATAAACAGAATGCCAAACAGAGCAAAGGAACAGAGAGATAAACTCAAAATGATGGATCCAATAAAAAATGCAGGGGAAAATCTCAATACAGCAGATGTATGCAAATTACCATAAGATGAATTTAGGGTAGCAGTGATTAACATATTCATGAAGATCCAGAAAACAATAGAGGTAGTAAGATAGAACATTGAAAAAAAAGAGAAGAAATGAAACAAGACATTGAAGAAGTGAAGGATACAATAGCTGAGCTAAAGAACTCAATAGAGGGAATCTATAATAGGATGAATGAAGCTTCCAATATAATGTGAGTCTGGAAGACAGGGCAGAGGAAATCAATGAAGCAAACTAACAAAGAGACAAAAATGAAAAGAAGTAAAGACAGCATTTGAGACCTCTGGGGTAACATTAAAAGGAATAGCATTCACATCATAAAGATCCCAGAAGAAGAGAGAGAAAAGAGAGGAAAAACATATTTGAAGAAATAATAGATAAGAACTTCCCCAATCTGAAGAATGAAGCTATTCTGCAGACCCAGGAAACTCAAAAAGTTCCTAAATAAAGAAACCCAAACAAATACACCTATACACATCATTATCAAAATGTTCAAAATAAAAAATAAAGAATCTCAAAAGTATCCAGAGAAAAATGTGTCACATGGAATGGATCCCCCATAATGTTTTCAGTGAATTTCCCAACTGAAATTCTACAGGTCAGAAAGGAATGGCATAATATTTTCAAAGCGCTGAAGGAATAGAATTTTCAAGCTAGGATACCATATGCTGCAAGGTTATCATTCAGAACTGAAGAAATGTTAAAAAGCTTTTCTTGTAAGCAAAAGGAATTCATCATCACAAAACCAGCTTTGCAAAAAAATATTAAAGAGTGCTCTATAAAGCATAAAGAAACCCCACATAAAAGCAGTAAGACAGAAAACACAAAAAGAGGAGAGAGAGAAGAGAATAAAATGTGGATAACTAGAATGAGTGGAAGACTGATATGTTTTCAAATAAAAATAAGAAACATAGATCTGTTAATTCTAAATTCAGGTTAACCACAAAATACATATCAAGAGAAAATGTGAAGAAGAAAACAAAGAGGAAATCAATAAACCATAAATGTATCCTTCTGACCTAAGAAGAAGAGAACAAAGTCACTATCTAGAGCAACAAACAGAAGACACATTACAAAATCTCACTAAATGGCTATATATCAATAATCACCCTAAATGTTAATGGACTTAACTCACCAGTCAAACAAAAAGGAGAGGCTGAATGTTGAAAAAAGAAAATAAAAACTTCTATTGCATTCGGAAGACCCACTTTACTTCAAAATATAAACAAAGGTTCAAAACCAATGACTGGAAGACAATTCTACAGTCGAATGACAACCAAAAAAGAGCAGAAACCACTACTGATATCGGATAAAACACACTTCCTTCTAAAAAGCATAACAAATTGTATAATGATTAAAGGGTCAATCCAAAAAGATGAGATAGTTATTATCATATATGCACCAAACTAAGGGGCATCAAAATGTTAAGCAAATATTATTAGATATGATGAGAGACATTGACAGAAACACAATAATAGTGGGAGCCTTTAGTAGCACACATAGAACAATGGGCAGATCAACCAGGCAGAAAATTAACAGAGAAATAGCCATTTTAAATGACAATCTGGAACAGATAGGTCTAATAGACATATACCGATCACTTCACTCAACAACTGCAGATGTCACTTTCTTCTCAAGAGTCTATGGAACATACTCAAGAATAGATCATATGTTAGGACACAAAATATCTCTCAAAAAATTCACAAACATTGAAATCACACCTTGCATCGTCTGATCAAAATGCCTTAAGATAGAAATAAACCACAGAAAGAAATTTGGATTTTTCCAAATTAATTGTAGTATGATATGTGCTTCTGAATGACTATTAGGTAAAAGATAAACTCAAATATCAACTTAAAAATACTTAGAGACAAATGAGAATGAAAACATGAGTTAATAGAATCTGTGGATACCACAAAGCCAGTGCTAAGAGGAAAGTTCATCACAATCCATGCCAACTTCAAGAAAAAGGAAAAATGACAAATAGATAACCTAAATCTACATTTAAAACAATTAGATGAAGAAAAACAATTAAAGCTAAAAGTTAGCAGAAGAAAGGAAATAATCAAAAATTGAGTAGAAATAAAGGAAATGGAAAACAAAAAAGATAATCCAAAAGATCAATGAAACCAAAAATTAATTGAAAAAATAAAGTTGACAGATCATTGGCTAGGATCACAAAAAAAGAGAGAAATCGCTGATGAGAATTAAAAATTAAAGGGGTGAAGTTACAAGGGACACCATAGAAATTCAAAACTTCATAGGGGAATCCATGGACAGACTTAAAAACTTAGTTTACCAAGTCTAAAGCCAGAATTGGAAAACATGAACAGAGCAATCATAAGTAAATTGAAAATGTAATCAGAAGTATTCCTAACAAAAAAGCCCAGTAGCTGATTGTTTTCAAATTGAGTTTTGCCAAACTATTAGAGAAAACAGCTTTTCTTCTTAAACACTTCCGAAATACTTAAGAACAGTAAACAAACCCAAATACTTTTTATGAGTTTAACATTACACTAATATCAAAAGCTTATAGTGAAACCACCAAGAAAAAAATGTACAGACCAATATCTCCAATGCACATAGATGTGAAAATTGTCAACAACAATATTAGCAAACTGAATCCAACAATGCATTAAAAATATCAACCATTATGACAAGTGGAGTTTTTCCCAGGAAAGCAATTATGATTCAACATATATAAATCTATTAATGTAATATCTCATACTATCAAGAGCAAAGATAAAAGCCATAAGATCATATCAATAGCAGAGAAAGCTTTTGACAAGATCCAAAACCCATTTATGATAAAACCCTCCATAAAATGGAAATAGAACATACATACTTCAACATAATAAATGTCACATATGAAAAACCCACAGACAACATCATAGTCAACAGTGCAATAGTGAAAGTGAAAAAAAAACCATTTAATCATTTCCTCTAAGGTCAGGAACAAGGCAAGGATGTTCACTCTCACCACTTCATTTTGACATAATATGGGATATCTTAGCCAGAGCAATGAGGTAAGAAAGGGAAACAAAATTAATCCAAATTTGAAATAAAGGAGTAAAAGACTCATTATTTACTGATAACCTGATTTTATATGTTGAATACACTAAGAACTCTTGGCAAAAATCCTTCTAGAACTCATCAACAGATGGAGTTAAGTGTTGGGCTACAAAATCAATGCACAAAAATTTATTGCATCTTTATACACAAACAACACACTAGAAAAAATGAAATAATGAAAATAACATCATTTGAAACAGAGGTAAAATAATAAAAAAATCTGAGCATATATTTAACAAAGAAAGTAAAAGTCCTGTGCAATGAAAATTAGATAAATTAAAATGCACCTCCCTGCTCATGGATAGGAAAAACCAACATCATTAGAATGATAACCTTACCCAGAGCAATATACAGATTTAATGCAATCCTCATTAAAATCCCACAGGCTTATTTTCAGGAAATAGAACAAATATCTTAAAATATGTATGTAACAACAGAAGACCCTCAAATAGCCAAATCAATTATTAAAAAAAAATCTGGAGGGATTACATTCCCAGACATCAAGCTATTTTACAAAGTAATATTGATCAAAATGGTTTGATACAGGAATAGCAGATGCACAGATCAATGGAAAAGAACTGAATCACCAATAAATGACCCACTCACATACAGTCAGTTAATCTATGACAAAGGAGACAAAAGCATACAATGGAGAAAGGAAAGTCTCTTCAATACATGGTGTTGGGAAAACTGAACAGCCACATTCAAGAGAAGCTACACCACTGTGTAACAGCATTTACAAAATTAGCTCATAATGAGGTTAACATTACACTGATACCAAAAGCCAACAGAGATGTCACCAAGAAAATTACAGACCAATAAGTCTAATGAATATAGATGCAAAAATTCTCAACAAAATATTAGCAAACTGAATTCAGCAAAGCATCCAAAAATATCATTCATCATGACTAAGTGAGGCTCAGATCAGTGAAATAGAACTGAGTCACCAGAAAGTGACCCACTCATATGCAATAATCAGTTAATCTATGACAAAGGAGCCAAAACCATTCGATGGAAAAAGGAGTCTCTTCAACAAATTGTGTTGGGAAACCTGGACAGTCATATGCAAAACAATGAAGCTAGATCACTCTAGAATACCATTCACAAAAATGAACTCAAAATAGATTAGAAACTTGGACATAAGACCAGAAACCATGAAACTCTTAGAAGACAACATAGGAAAGAATTTCCATGACATTAGTCATGGAGAAGTCTTTGGGGACTCAAGTTGGTGGCATCAAAGGACACAAAAAGAAAAATAAACAACTGGGACTACGTCAAACTAAGGAGCTTCTTCACAACAAAATAAAACATTACCAATAACAAAAGGAAACCTACTAACTGAGAGAAGATGTTTGCATTCAATATTTCTGACAAAGGCTTAATATCTAAAATATACAAAGAAGTTATAAAACTCAAAAACAGAAGAACAGGCAATCTAATAAAAAAATAGGAGGAGGAATTGGAGAGGCAATTTTCTGAAGAAGATATACAGAGAGCCAACAGGCACATGAAAATATGTTCCTACTCACTGGCTATCAGGGAAATACAAACTAAAATAATGAGATATCACTTTATAACTGAAAGACTGGCTATTATCCAAAAATCTTGAAACAACAAATGATGATGAGAATATGGAGAAAAAGGAACACTTTTACACTATTGATGAGAGTGCAAATTGGTACAAACCCTTTGGAGAACAGTTTGGAGATCTTCAAAATATGAATGGTGGCAATTCCATATGATATGTCATTCCACTTTTAAACATCTACTCAAAAGATACAAAATCACCCATCTGCAGTGATGTATGTATCTGCATGTTTATTGTGGCCCCATATAGCTAAGAACTGGAAATCATCTAAGCGCCCAACACAAGATGAATAAAGAAGGTGTGATAAATATATACAATGGAATACTACACAGTCCTTAGAAGAAATAAAACCATATCATTTGACTCAACATGAATGTAACTAGATGTTGAGTGCAAAAACAGAAAGGTCAGAGTTGGAGCTGGCAGAATATCAAGGACACCAGGCCTGGAATATTGGGCAAAGGCCACCATTGAAAACTTTGGGACAATGTGTCTGTAACTGTTCACCTGCCAAAATAAGATAAATATAGTTATGAGGTTAGAAAGCAAAGGGCTGCATAAACAAATCCAGTGTAACTATAAACTTTCTTGTGTAGACTGCTTGAAGCAATTCTGTGTATGAACCCGACAAATAGATGGAGGGCAGGATGATCTGGGCCCTCAGTCCAAGAGAGATTGTTGGGGCCCTGACCCCAACTTACTATCATCTCACTCTCTCTTGAGTTTCTCAATCTCCTGCAGTGCCCCTTCCTCAAGCTCTGTTCCCAGGAAGCAATTCCTGCACCTAGAGGGTATTATGTTAAGTGAAACAAGTCAATAAAATATAGACACCTGATGACCTCTGTTATACATGGAATGCAAATAGAAAAATCAAGGGAACAGATGAAACATAATCAACTCTGAAACATTCACAACAGAGCTGAAATTACTAAAACAGAATGAGGAAGGTGGGGGCAAATGGTGGTGGAACCCACTGGACAAAAGGGAAGAACACTTGGTGATCTTGTGGAGGACAGGGTGTGCTGAAATATATCTAAGAAATTAGGAATTTATACATAGGAAATTATTTTAAAGTGTAGGACAGTTACCACAATAAAACTAAATTTTAAAAAGTGTATATTGTTTGAACACAGTGGAATTAAAGAAATGTCATAAAACCTGATATGTATAGTCACAAATATTTGCAAATTAAACAATTCCAAATACCATGTAGATAAAAGAAAAAAACAAAAATGGAAATTAACTTGAAGCAAAGGTTGCAGCTTTACAGCATATCAAAATTTGTGGGATGTAGTTAAAAACTGGTAAGGTAGAAATTTATGGGAATAAGTGTTTAGAAAATATTAATTTATTAAAATTAATTGTCTATATTTTTAATTATGAAAGTGAAAGAGGGAATAAAAATTAACTCATAATACACTAGAGACTTGGACATAAGATCAGAAAATACAAAATTTAGGAAGACACCATAGTAAAGATTTTCCATGACATCATCCATAGAGAGGTCTTTTAGGACTCAACTCTAGCATTAAGGGAAACTAAAACAAAAACAAGCAACTGTGACTACATCAAACTAAAGAACACATTTATCATGAAAGAAAACATCTCCAAAATCAAAATGCAACCTACTAACTGGGAAAATATATTTTTGTTTCATATTTATGACAACCTCTTAAATATCTAAATATATAAAAATCCATAAAGCTCAACAACAGAAAAACAGGCAATCTAATCAAAAATGGGAAGAAGAATTGGAGATACATTTTCCAAAGAGGATATACAGATGACCAACAAACACGAGAAGATGTTTCTACTTGCTGGCTATCAGGGAAATGCAAATTAAAAGAGCAATGAGATGTCACCTTACAGCTGAGACTGGCCATTATCTGAAAGTGTGGAAACAACAAATGTCGGTGAGGATGTGGAGAAAATGGGGCACTTTTAAATTGTTTGTGGGAATGCAAATTGGTGCAACCCCTGTGGAAAACTTTGGTGATTCCTCAAAATGTTCGTGGTGGCAATTCCATATGATCCTGCCATTGTACTTCTGAGTATTTACCCAAAATATAAAAGCAATCATTTGCAGAGATTCATGCATTTCCATGTTTATTGCAGTCATATTCACGATATCTAAAAACGGGTAGCTACCTAAGTGCCCGACATCAGATGAACGAATAAAGATTTGTTACATTTATGCAATGGCATACTATGCAGCTCTTAGAGGAGATGAAATTCTGTCATTTGAATCAGCATAGATGAAACTGAGGGTATTATGTTAAGTGAAATAAACCATGAGAAGAAATATATATACAAGATGACCTCACCCATAGATGGAAAGTGAATAGAAAGATCAAGTTAACAAATGAAACAAAACCAACCCTTGAACACTTGCAATAGCACTGAGGTTACCAATAGAGAATGGGACGGGGGGCATAAATGATGGCAGAACCCACTGGCCATGGTGAAGAACACTTGGTGATTTGAACGAGGGCAGGGTATGCTGACATATATTTAAGGAGTGGGCAACCTATACATATGAGGTTATTTTAAGATGTAGAATGATTGCTATATAATATATATATATAATTGATACAGTTCTTTTAACATCTACTAGTTACCAAAAGGAAATCTCATTTTTGTTCACTTTTAATATAGATTCTGAAATAAATGTGTATAACCAGTAATCATGAACGTTTCCTCCAAATAGTAGAACAAATGCCACAATTAAGAATCAGTTGATCATCTCTAATGTGATTTATTCAATATACATTGTCAATTATATCAGCAAGCTATTACTACATGACAAGCAATCCACAAGGTAAATTACTTAAGATGCTGCTGCATTTTAATAAGGGAGGAATTTATGTTGGAGAGCCTTTTGATTTCTGCTGGTCATCTTATTTAACTGTGGCCAGGAGTTTGTCAGCTGGAGATGCCTTGAACTCTTTCATTTAAGGGTCTTAATTGTGATAAACTGGCCTGTGTTGATCATGATTGGGACTATCTTTATTCCACACACCATCTCTTTCTATATCAGGCTAGCTGGACAAATCACGACAGAGGCAAAGCCAAGCGAGAAAAGGAAAATCACACCAAGTTCCCTTGAGACATATTCTCATATTAATATTAATCACACTGTATTGACCAAGGCAAATAAAATATCCAAGTACAATCCAGATTTTTAGGTGGAGAAATAGATTGCACTGCTCACTGAAATAATTTAATGGCAACATTGCAAATATATGAATTTAATAAGTTTTGAATTGAATTCATTTTTGTAAATGATTTTCTATTAGTGTAATTTTCAATTTAGTAGTTTCACTGGGATCATTTAACCTTTAATGATGACTCCACCTCCATCCTCAGAAAATAATGAACTTTTAAGAGAATACAGTGAAAATTTAACCAATATATGTAATGAGAATCAAGGAATTTCTAATTCAGAAGATCGTTTCCCTAGTTAGAAATGTTTTCTTCCTGTTTTTTACCTACTGGTCACCATTTTTAGACAAAAAGAAATGCACCATTTCCTTGTAGATACCTCATTAGGATCAGGAATCTGACACCTGACATATTAATAATGGACCCGAAGACATGTTGTTTACCTGAAAAAATTTAATAACCAGGAAGAACCCCAAACTGAATGTAGAGAAGTAGGGTAGAATGAAATATGGATTGACCTGCAGACACTCCTGAGAGACAGAGATGGACATGAGAGAAGAAAGATCTCCATGTCAAAAATTAATGCAGATATTCATGGAGAGTTTTTGGTTTCCTCTCAGTTCTTCTGTGCTCCAAATTTTCTAAGTCTCAATTTCCAGATCTAAATTTCTTTCATTATGCTGTAAGTATTGCCATTATCACATCCATGTATTGCTTATTACTTAAGTTAAACTACACATACTCTGTTCCTCACTTAAATTATTTTTTTCACATAAACGTTTATTTTAAATATTTAATTTAATGAATTTTCTCAAGCAAAAGACCTCCATAATATTAAGCACCCTATATATTCTGGCACTAGTATTATCTCCTAGACATTCCTTTCCATCACCCAAACACTATTTTGACACTACCATTATATAGTGAAATTTTATGTATGTTAAATAAGAGTATTCTATTTTTTGTCTTATTTTATGTGGTCTTTGATATTGTTGAATGTGGTTGCAGATCAAACATTCTTGTATTCCTTTATGTGTCTGTATCTCACTGAATGTACTCATTCTACTTTATATGCAAGTTTGAGATTGTATTTAACTTCAACATAAGAAAACCGACATGTACTTCATTGGACTACTGCTATATCTAGAACGAATGGGATACTATTTAAAAAATAAGAATATTTAAATTCTCAACTAAATATTTAAGAAGGTATTTATTAATTCCCATTTTTACATTTCTTTGTTTAAAATGTTATTTGCTTCTAAATACAGACAAAGTTGATGCAATTTCCTAATGTGAATAAGTCTATGTGGGTTTTGTGTTATTTTCTTGCCCATTCCAAAAATAAGCTGTTGTTTGTTTATCTGTTGTTTCCAAGTTTTCTTTTTTATAGTTTATATGAATTTAAGTAAATGATTTTCTATATTCAATCTCCATTACCAGCAAAATTGTCTCACTTTCATTCTTATGAGTGATTTTCCTTATTTACTGAACTGCAATTAACATAAATAACATGCAAGTACAAGGTGATCAAAATGAAGAGTTGAAGCTGTAAAACATTCTTAACTTATATACACAGCTGTGATGCCAGACAAATTTTTCAAAGGATCTTACAAGTCATGAATATGGTTCATGTGAGAAAGAATATAAGCACATAAAATTAATATAAATGAGCTGAAGTTATCTATTATGAAGAAAAATAACTTCTCTAAGGGAGAGTAATGTGGATGCTATTTTCTAAAATATTGTATCTTAAGTTTACATAGCTGTATGCATTTTAAGATATTATAATCACATCTCAGTATGTTTATATTTCACACCACTCCTACCCCAAAATTCCCAGTGCCCTTTACCTACATCTCATTCAAATTGCTGTCCCTCCCTCCTGCTTTTTCCTCATAGTTACAATCTTATGTCCTGTGAAATTTGTTGTGATTTGTCTGTTCACATGTTTTGTTTCCTTATATTCCACATGTGAACTAAATCATCTTGCATTTTTCTTTTTATTTCTGAATTATTTTGCTTAACATGATCCTCTTCATCCAGATATTTTCTTTTTTTAATTATGGACATGTATCTCTTTTGTTCACAATACTGCATTCAATCTTAATATTCACATAAGATCTCAATCTACATTTCACACTGCACCCTCCACCAGAGTTCCACTGTCTTTTACCACCACCTTTTCCCCTCTTTCCCACCCTCCTCTCTCTGCCCCACCTCCACGAACAGTCATCCTTTTGTGTGCAGAGAATTTTTGCTGGGGTTTT
>RJWH01009481.1:0-22348 GCA_004363575.1 Solenodon paradoxus | reverse complement strand
TTGCTCAGCTCCATTCCTCCTGCAATTCCATTAAAATATAACAAAAATGAGGTTCTACTCAGAACAAAGAAAACGAAAGAAAAGCAAATGCAGTATTAGATTTCCCAGTGACTGGAAAGATTCTGGAAATTCTACTGATGTGGACACTCCAGGGAGACAAATTGTCTACTCTTGGTGGTATAACAACTGATAGATATTGGATGCCAGCTAAGCACTAACTGTTATATATTGGGATTCAGCCATTCCAGGAATTCCCTCTAAGATTTTATATCCATTATGTGAGGGTCTGCCATCTTTTATTTTTTAGAAAGCAAAATGAAAGTGGAAAGGAGAGATCAACTCATAAAAATTAAAGATAGACATGAAAATTTAGTCTCAAAATCAATGACTAAAACCCATTGACCTTACATGTTACTAGGTGCAGAACTTGGTGCTTTTCTTTTGCTGGTTCATTTGATCCTCATATATATATATATATATATATATATATATATTCTATGTGGAAGATCTAAATATATATATATACACATATATATATATTCTATGTGGAAGATCTAAATACTCTTTCAATTTCAAAGGGGGAAAAGGAAGCTCATTTTCTCAAAAAGATGAAGTTGTCCAAGTGTGGTGAGGTTATCCCTTAGACTCAAGAAGATATTCTTCCTCCCTTCTTTTGTGAACATCACAAATCCATCAGGTTATTTTGTGTAAATCCCCATCCCTCACTTGTTCAGAGGAGGGATGAGAACTGGAATCTGTGGATCAAGTGAGCTGCAGTCACTCAGCCTCAGTTTGCTCAGTGAGAAATGGGGATCTCTAGGACCCTCCTCTGATTTTCCAGGGACTGAAGATAGATTTGATGGTGGGAATAGAGGGAAGGGATAAAAGCAATTGTTCAAGGACAATGACCTCCATAGATGACATTAGCAACTACCTCAGTGTTCTTTATGCTGCAGCCTCACAGCAGAAGACTCTCTTTGCTGGTCCTGATCTGGGCAGGATGCTCCCAGGAAAGAACCCAAAACAGTAATGGTTTGGTGGCCTCTTCCTGATGAACTGGACACCTTTTATCTCCATTTTTTACAGAAGAGCATTATTAACTCAGGATCCGGTCTACATGTTCAAGTGAAGCTTCTCATTGCTCCTGTGAGACCTGTTAATAGTCGAGGGCATGAGTCATCCTTAAGGATATATTCATGCTTCCTTATAATGCAGAACTGAAAAGCCACAGCTCAGAGCTCTCACTGAAATCGGTTTTATGGGATCAGCACCAAGTAAACCAGTTCCCACCTCTAACAGGACTCTATGCACATGGGCCCTCAGCTATTGAGGACTCTGCTACATAGATGAAAGGGCAAGTTCAAATAAGATGCCAGGAGCCCCACATCTCACACTACAAGGAAGAAAAGGCAGCTCTGTCCTGATGGATCCTTCAAGTGAGATGGTTTTCCTTACTCTAGCCTCAGGGAGTATTGCAATTTCCCCCTCACATGAGAAACTTCTGAGTCCAACCAACACGGGTTAGAATCTCAGATCTGGCCCTTATTCTATCTGGATGTCTTTCCTTTAGGAGTTCCAGGAACTTCCCTTAACATTAAAGATAACAGAAAAATAATCCCATGCTTAGAAATTTTCTCCTTCACTTTTCCTGTACTTCAGACTATGTTTTTCTATACTTAGTCCATTAATCATCCCAAAATCTTTTCTTATTAAATTTTATTGAGCGAATGTTTGGTTGTTTCATCAGGATGTGTCTGAAACCCAGATCCTTGAGCCTGACATGGTTTACACTCTATCTGCTGGCTTAGTCCCTCAGTCACTGGGAAACAATGAATCACCTCTTCTTTCACCATGCATCTTCTTCTTTTATTCCCATAAATATGCCTCTCTTTGTACCTGGGAAGGGGTTATATTTTGGGTTTTTGACTTAAATCTATGGACTTCAAATTCTAATTCTCTTCACAAACAAATGAACTCCGCCTTTGTAATGTCCTTCTGTGTTTTGTTCATGTCAAGGGTGGAGGAGCAGTTTAATACTGGGTGGTGAGTCCTGTCTTCTCAGATGTCTGGACAAAACCCAGTTGAGAATCTAAATTTTGTTAGTGGTGGGTGGACTTGACACTGGTTATGGGTCTAGAGAGAGTATAAGCCTCAGGTTGTACTTAGCACAGGCTGGCATTGCTCCATCCCTCACAGGAACCTTGTTTCCTCCCCTGAGTCTTCACCTGTTCTTGTAGTTTTCTCTCATCTGAAGATTAAAGGATGACTCCTCTGAGTGAAACAACACCCTACTACTTTAGCCTTCAGTTTTCACCAGTCGTCATTCCAACATAAACACACACTTTTTTACCCACATATAGAAAGAGTTGTGGTCATCATGAAGTGGGAGGAGAGGGACCCTACTGACATCTAGGGGATCGTGTTCAGAAGGTTTATCCATGTGCTACAGCACACACAGCTCTCTGGACAAAGAACCATCTGACTCCCAAAGTCACTGCTGCCCAGGGAGTGAGACTAGGTTCATGGGCCTTAAAAGCAATTGAATCCTCGGTTAGCTGGTAATTCTTTACAGGGCAGCTGAGTCACTGTAGGGGCCCTAAGGAATAAGACATGTTTAAATTTGCAGTCATCATAAACTCTCTTTCCAACCACACGTGTTGATAAAGGCAATACATTCTTTTGCATTAATTTCTCCCAAACGGGGAGATGACTTAAAAGAAATCTTGAAAATCCTGGCACACCTAAGTTAATGGAGCTGAGTGAGGGTGAGTGAGTCTTTATGGACCCTTCATAGTCACCAATAAAGACCACACTCAAGAGTGTGTCATGATGAAAGGACCCCTCCCAATAAGGATTCTTGACTCCACTTAATATGGAAAGCAGTGTCCCAGTGGAGTCATAGGTTTCAGGGTGATGCACAGACAGAAGAGGTTTACTAGGTCATGCACCACATATATGTATGTGTATGCTATTGCTCAATGTGATCAGAAATATGATTTCCTTCCTAATATTTAACAATTTTTGTGTCATTATCAATGCTGTATTTTTTCTCCACAGAGAAGCTTGGGGAAAAGGTGGCAGGGGCTGATTGTTACATCTACTTTAATAAGGGGAGATATATTCATATATCACAAGAAACTGGATATCTATGGAGAGGGCGTGTGTTTTGGTGAAAACATACTGCCAAATGTAGCATTTTGATAAGTGAAAATGTCCTATCATTGGCTGACTACAGATTTTGCTGACATAATAAACCAAGATCCACCTGCTTTGGCCACCACATCTCTTGTCACTGTTGTTATTATGAACTCTGTGCCAAGTCATGTTTGTCCAAACATGTCCCCAGACTATGTGCCTGCCAGCATAAATTTTCATGTGTCTCCATACATTTGCCTGACTCCCATTTCTTCTGTTAAATATTACCATTGCCTACAAATAATGTGGTCCATGTTTGCCCTTTTGCCAACTTTTTTCTATCTTGGCCATTCTCAAAAATCTTCATTCCTTATTTCTTTGCCTGTATCAACCATGATCTTCCACTTCTTGTTCCTATAACCAATATCAGGGAGTAGTTTCATCTCCCCATGCCTACCTTGCAACCTTTTCTTGAGTGTCTCTGTCTCCTGCACCTGATATGACACCTCACTTCTCATTCCTGTGTCTGTACCCTATGCTATCCCCTGAGTGTATCTGTCTTCTGTGCTTCAGTGTATATCATGTCATGTTATCCACATTCTGTGAGCTTTCAGTTCATGTAGACAACCAGGCTTTTCATTGTTTGTTCCTCTATCCTCTGATTGAACTCATATTTCCTTACCCTGCCCCTGAAGTCCCTGTGTATCTCTGATCTCCGCCCTCTGTCCCATGCTGTCATCACTAATCTATTAAGGGACATCTTTATTTCTTCGAGGTTTTGTCCATTGTAAATAAAGCTGTTTTCCACCTGCTTTTGGTGCTTTTTGTGGATGTATGGTTTCAAATCATTTGAGTAAAAATTCAGGCACAATTAGTACACAAAATGGTGACATTCTGTTTAACTTCACAATAATTTGACAAGGTGGCTATTCATGAGTTTGGGATATTTATACACCCTTCAGCAATGAAAGAGATTTCCTTTGTCCCATATATTCACAAATAATTGATATTGTCAATTTTTAATTTTAGCCATTCTAATATATTGGTAGGATAAATAATTGGTATTTGAATTTGCTTTTTCCCTAAATACAATTCATTTTAGTGATTCCCCAATGATAAGAAATTTCTGCTTATTTTCCATTTTATATACCTGTAATGTGTTCAATTATATATTAGCCTATTTTGATTTATTAAGCCTATATAGTTTGAATTTGTCCAGTTCTTTTAAAACTTAGCATGCAGGTTTTCTCAAATATACATTTTTTAGTACATTGTACAATGAGGAGAACCTCTATTGATTTTTTGAGCAATGCCTTTTGCAGAGTGGTCATTTTTATTTTAATGAAGTTTACATTATCCATTTCTTCTTTCATGGATAATGCATTTTGTGTTTTGTATGAAAATACTCAAATTATAGCTCTTGTAGATTTTCTCTTGAATTTCCCATTATGGTGAATAATGTTTGGTATTGTATAACTAAGGTAAAGAATGATAATGAGTGAGTGTATTCTCAGGTGTTCATTTCTATATTATCAATAAAAGGAAATAGTCTGTAACTGAGGATTCACCATTTAGGGGACCTAGAACCCAGACTTCTGCTTCAAACTAGAATCCTGAAGGACTGACCCCTCTATGGAAAGAATATTAGATATGATACCCATAGTGTTAGTGAAACTTGAACTCTGAGTATGTGGGGCATAAGAAGGGGTTTCCTTTGGGAAATTGAAGCACTTCAAGGATGTACGTTCTGAATTTATACTACCCATCTTGTATTAACATCTGAAGACCAGATGTTAATGTAAAATGGCTCTTGAAAGTGTGGGATCTCTGAGAATGATGACAGAAGCAAGTGCAAAATCCCTCTTTGGGGAAATGTTTATAATTTAAGACAGAGAGAATGTATGAAGAAATAATACTCCTTGCACTAGTCAGCACAACTGAAAATTAGAGACCACATGAGGAAATGATCCTCAGAGAGTGAAAGCCAGGACACAATAAAATAGAGAGTTAGCACCTGAAACAATTAACAGACAATAAAAAAACTAACCAATAAAGAGAATATAAAACACAAGGAGGGAAAGGTGGAAGGAATAGATTGTTTAGTAAAAGAAATGTTATAGTATGACATAATGCACATGTTCCTACAAGGTGATTACTATACAGTGGGTTTCATTTAAACAATTGAAGGTAAGCCTGAAATTTCATACTGATGTACTTCGGTGATGATGATCTGTGGAGTTTATGGAAAATCAATTATGATTCTGATACTATTAATTGAAAAACACCTGGTGGGTGTAATTTAGATAACACATGTAGACAATATTGAATTTGAACTGCTATTGAATATATGTTTCCATGTCAATGCTTTCCTCATTTTTCAATTTTCCAAGTATCTGAATGACACATTTTTATTGTTTGACACAAATTCTGAAATACGAGAAAGAGCAGAAAATAATATAATGAGTACACTGAAACACGTAATATTTACCATGTTCCCTTACATTTCTTTATGTGCAGTGGGTCCCTGTGAGCTGATTTTATAATGAAATTAAATTAGTATACCATTGTTTCACCAATTTAATAATGTCATAAAAATTTAGTTCACTTCAAAAACTAGTTTAGCTTGCAAAACTGTCTCGTTCTCTAATACATACCTTTCAGGGTCACATTTACAAACCTGACTCTTCATTATGTAGTTCAGCTAAATGAAATATTAACCTTGTAATCAAATTAATCTTGCTTGGACAGTGAGTTACAGCAAAGAATCTACATTAAATTAGTCTATTTCAAATAGTTCAATAACTTTCTTCTTATGCACATAGATAGACATACTAGTTTGTTTAGGTTCTGCTATAGAAAAAATAATTTAAAAATCATAATGTTAATATATGGAAGTAAAGAAAGGGTTGTAGAAGAAGAGGTAAATATCAGAGTAAATTCCTGTTATTAAAGTAACCATTCCAGCTTTCAGTTCATCTAGCAAAGAAATCTTGATGCCAAAGACAATGCTTCTGGTTGTGGTTTTGTTCACTGAAGAGGCTTTGAGTCCTTCACAGGGAGTCTCACTAAAGGATCCTAATTCATATTGTATTATATTTATATAGAAATATTTATTTCTCCCTCTCTCTTGCCTTTTCAAAGTTTAGGGGTTAGTTTGGCTGATGTTTTGCCTGATGGCTTTCCTATCTGCTTCACATCATTGTTCTCTGGTCAGTCTTCTCCAGGACCTCATCACTGTATCTTCTAAAGTACGAGAAAATGGAAATATCATTTAGAGGAAGAGGCCACCGTTCCTGCATATTTTAATGCAAGTGGGGATGAGAGGAGCTACTGAATCACTAAACAATAACTTTCACCCCCCCATTAATATCCATATTGTGTACATTACAATAAACTATGTTTGACATGACCTCTTTCCTGTACATGACGAGCAGAGATTGTGCACTTCCTTACAACTGTATTTGCAGATGTCAGAGGAGGCTGCCACGTCTCCATTTCCTATGGCAAGAGGGAATGATGGAATGCGAGAATGAAGGAGAGTAGGGAGGGAAGAAGGGAAGGAGGAGTAAGGTGGAATCTTGGGAAATGGCAGTAGGTGTCAGTTAAGTAGGAAGATTTGAATTGGGACAGAATAAGTCTGAGGACTGGGACCAGCGAGGACATATATAAGAAAAAGGTAAAAATAACTGTCCTTAAAATGGGGACAAAGAGAAGTCCCACTGAATGACCCTCTGAAGAAGGACTTGTGGATAAGTTTGAGGATGCTATAATATGACAATGCATCTACTTATCGAATTGGGCAGTAGGATTGTGAAGTGGAGTTATGGAGATACCAAGAGAACTTAAGACTCTGTGCCAGTGTCCCAGACCTCTCGCCCTTCCTTTTGATGAGGGTGAAGGGTGATGGAGCTGGGACACCCTGATAACATGCAAGGTCCAGGCAGAAAAAATCATGGAGAGAGAAGTTTGACCAGGATCTTGAGAGAGCTGGGATGGTGCCTGACCTTCTCAGGATAGCTGTAAATATTGGTAGGGCATTACTAAGGGTTTTGTCTTTAGACACATATTGGTAGGGAGGGGCTTCTTGTCTTGGTAGGCCTAGATTTTGCTAGTTTGTTTTTTTAGGGTGACTTCTCTCCTGCCCCTTATCAACTTTCACATCAAATCATTAAGAGGTACTCAGTGCAGTGGATTGTATTTTAAAGACCCAACAATAAATGCTTTCAGTATTCAGACACTACTTTGTCAATTAAAAATATATTGATTTTCATTGGTTTCTCGCATGTCCGTTATATTGTTTAGTGAATATCTTTATTATTAACATATTTGGTTGACTTAAAAAAATAACATTTAACTATCCTAGTTACAGAAATACTTGCCTACATGATCAAATAATTACCTACCTACACACATTACCAAACTTGATTAATTTCCAAACTTTATGAAAGCTCATGTGGATTGCATATATCTTGTTGAGTATGAAATCATATGCAGGGAGCACATTCCAGTGTCAGAAGTAGACCTCTTCTATAATGGTTGTTCAACTTCAGCCAACAGAAAAATAACTTAGACTACTATATTCTATGGTGCTCATTAAACACTTGTAGAAATGGCATTTGAACACTAACACAAAATGTGGAATACAGAATGAGGATAAGGTTGAGCAATACTGGTAAGACTGACAGTGTGTGCTTTCCTCTGGAGTTAACGTAGTGTCTTCTTTCTATTTCCAGAAGATCCTAGAGCCAGAAGCAGAGGAAATAGGAACTGTCTACACTTTCCCCTATAGCTCTCATTTGGAATGTTGATCTCAAAGTATTTGAGGAAAGAGAACAAAGAAGGAAAGATTTCATCAGGAATGAGTGTGGAGATTTAGCAATTTTTAATGTATAAGTAAAAGAATTGAGAATGCATTTTCAAGAATGGGATTTTGAAAACAACACATCTCATAATTTATAAAACCAGAAAAATAACTGGGTTACAATCTACTATGAGATTCCTTTCAAATATGTGTTTGCCCATTTATTCTCTCAGTTATCTTCTGTTTGTGCTTCTATATGATAAGCACAAAAGTCATGGATATGCACATAGAATTTACAGATCTTCTGTGGAGAAGATGCTGATTCTTGTAGGAATAAAGATCCAGGAGAGAGATTAGTTAGAATCAAGGCAAGATGAAATAACCTAAATTATTGGCACCAGGGAGAAGTCAATATTGAGAATGAGTGGAATGTTTGTGATTGAGAACAGGAGCTGCCTTTTAATGAGCAGAAATTTTATAGTCTTTTTCTGTCTCCATGTATGCCTTTCTTATATCTTCTCTCCATATAATAACTTCCTTGAGGGCAAAGCTCACTGAAGTTTTGAGGATCAGATATCCAAGTACTATTTGATGAACCACAGCATGTAAATATATTAGTTAATATGCTCTTTAATCTGTCTAAGCACCACACTCATATGAGGGATATTTATGTGCTAAGAACTTGGGTAAGATTCAGCTAAAGAGGTCAAGATTACTAAACAGGTAAGAGCTGTTGCCAATTTAGGATGGCAGGTAGATATTAAGAAAGTAGGTACAGAGGTCAGAAGATGGAGAAAATATTGGGTGAGTGTGGAGACATAAGTGTATGACCCATATAGGAAGAGAGAAGCATTCCAGAATGATGACATTTAAGTGTTAGAGATGAGAAATAAGGATGTTTGTTCAGAGTGGAACTGTGATACACCAATGAGTTCAGATGTTTTCAGGAGGAAGGAGTGTAATGCTGCTTTCTAAAAACTGTAGGTAAGGAAGTGATTTCCTTCAGATGTTCATTTGGTTATGTCAGTTGTGTAAGGGAATTGAAAGTGTGGATTAAGAATTTGAAGAAATCACCTGTAATAGATGTAGTAGAGTATGAAATAGTTTTCCACTTTTATGACCCAATTAACATGCACACTCTACTCCAAGGAATGTGAAAAATATCTGGAATTTCTCTCACTATTTGTATTATTCTGCTCAATAAAATAACATAGAAGGCAAAAGAGAGAGCCACATTTATTAAAATATAAGGGAGTCTCTAGCAAACTATCTTCAAGTAGAAACTTGACAATTTACGTAGAATAATTTTCAACTGATCAGAAGTCACCAGATATTGTAAACTGCTCTTCCTCCATAGTTAAGTAATTGGATTAAGAGATGACTGTTTCTAAACTCTACACATTAAGTACATTGTTTATATCTAAGATTAACAGTGATGCTAACCAATGGTGACCTTTTCTTTTTATATTTAGGGTCCTTACAGAATAAAAAGTATGAAAAATTGTTCTAGTAAGTCAAAACAGAATATTGGAGAACATTTCCTGATTTTATTCTATTCTTTGCTCACATTTCTAGCACTATTTGAATATTTAAGATATTTCAAAATTTTCAAATTCTGACACTTCTTTATGTTTTAGGAAAGGCATATATCCCAGAATAGTTACTAAACTTAACTGGCTCTCACATTCCACATTTGTGCTTGAATGTGTATGGAACAGTTTATCTCTGCAGTCCAAAATTGCCTTAATTAATTATAGTTGATTATTCTGTTTTTCTCTTTCTTAAACTTTATTTAAAAATCTAGTATTCTATATAAAAAGCAATACGGTCATCTGGGAAAACAACCAACAGAAATAAGGTGGGGAGAGACTCAGAATGCCATCCCACAAAAAACCCCAGCTGTATGCCATGTGTGAGGCCAGGAGCAGACTAGGGAAGTACCAGGCTGGTGGGGAAGGGAGGAAAGTCCACCCATCAAACAGGCAGATGAAAACATTGATATAGTGTGCATATGGCTGGGCTTTAAAGGATCTTATCTATGGTGAAGCCCCATTTATTTTTTTTGTTTTTTTCTTTTCAAATATATCATGGGTCAGTGGGTTTGCCTCCTGGGATAAAATGGAACAGGCCCTTTACAGCTCACAGATCTCTAACACATAGCTTGGAATGTGTGGGTAGGTCTTTGTGTGTGAGTTCATGGTAGGATATGATTAGGGAGGGGTCATGCTCCCAATTAGATTTTATAAAGAGGATATCTCTATCTCTATTCAGATCCTAAACTCAGAGTCTGGACTGAGATGGAAGCCAAAATGGGCCAGGGCAATGGTGAGGCTGGACGCTTAGCCTAGAATGTCTTTGGGGTCATCATCCTCAACGTTGCCTGACTGAAGGACTTTGATGTGGTCTCATAGATTACCAGGACTGGATGAATGGATAGGCTGATCAGAATGTCTGCATGCTTCATGAGAAGCAAAGATTTGCAGTAGATTTCCTACTACTGGAGAGGTGTGGCCTGCTAGGAGAAGCCAGCCACAGTGAATATTCTATCACATAGATCACTGGCCACTCAACTATATCAGCTAGCTTCTCCTTGCACCCAGAAGGAAAACCCAAAGGTCCCAGGGAGGGCTGGGTCTTCTGGGTACAAAGGTCTGAACTACGGGGAGTTGGGCCCATGACAGCAGAAGCTGAACTCCACCTTTTATTCATGGCTGCCAATGAGAAGACTTGACTCTTGCTGGTTACAGACCCTTATCCTTCATCCAGACCTGGAAGGTCCTCAAGATTCCACTTAACCCTCTCCTTTGCATCCTGAGGTCCCCGTGTTCCACCGAGCTGGTGGTGTTGTGCCCAGGCATGATTGTCACCTTCCAGCACCTGGTAGTCTTTAGAGATACCATCTTCATCCTCTTCCTCTTCATAATTTACCTACTCTTCTTTCTGGAAGACACACCCATTTCTTCCCTCAATCTCTGCTTCATGAGTGCTGGAAGCTTGCAACACCCACCCAGCCTGTTCCTGCTGGACAGCGTGAGAGCTCCAAAGCTGGTGTTTTCTAGGTGATCCCTCACTGCAGCCTCCTTTTCCATCAGGACGTGAACACAGCCACTGGCCTCAACTGCCCCTGTGGTAGTCTAGGGATTTCCATAGGCTCATGAAATGTACTGATCCTCTGTCCTTAATATGCCTTGGTGGTGGCTATTGCTGTGGTGGTGGTAGTGATGACAAGGGGTAAATCAGTGGGTAGGAGAATGTGGCATGGGTCTGCCAGTCAACCAGTTGAGCACAGGGGCCTGGCTGCAATCGGTGGAGCATGCACAGGGGATGGTGTTGCAGCAACCCATCAGGGCAAGGGAGGCTGTATATACAGTGGAGAAACCATCTAGCTGGCTCCACTAGGGTGGCTGAATGCATACCCACCATTGAGGTAGGATATGCTCTCCTTGTAGCTGACCCAAAGGCTACTTCTCTGCTGGATCAGTTTCTAGAGAAGAGCTTGCACAAATATTTAAAGTGTATAAATTATGTATGCTTGGTAAAATGTAAAATAATTATTGGGTAGAGAGCTGGCTTTATTCCTAGGATAGACAAATCATACTTGATTAAGTCAGTTAAAATTTATTCCAAATTGAGACAAAATATTAAATGATTAAGACAGTGGACATGAAAAGAAATCAGTGAGAATTTTTCCTGATTAACAGGGGAGGGATGACTGCCTTAATATTTCCTGTTAGGTCCTTGAAATCCCAATCCACTGCACTGCTTGTTTCTTTCAAATTGTCTCACCTGGGGTAGATCCAATGGGAAAATTTGATCCTATGATGTCTATAAATTATTAAAATAATTCAATTAGGAAGTATTTTCTGACCAACTTTATTCATTTTACATCAGACCAAAGTATAGAAACTGGATTTAGAATTTACAGCCATTTACCACTCAAAATTTATCCTTGCCTTAATTTGTTATGTCCTATTTTGTTTCTATAATCATGTTTAGGTGTGTAAGTTTTCGATGAATTTCACAAAGTAGAGAAGGATTAGACTAGGTTGTTTGTCATTCATTGAAAATATCTGTCTTCTATTCTGTGAAAAGGATATCATTGAGCAATCTCTGTATCTACTGATTTGGAAACAATAATTAAGGCGCGTTTCTGTCCTCAGAGAACTCAGCTTGCAGAAAAAAAACCCATTGATTATAAATGCTATAAAACTGCAGTGTAAAGGGTATCAGTGATGTAAATGAATTACTCTTCATGAACCTGATATATTTTCTCATATATATGGCAGGAATTTATTGTTATAAGTAGTTCTCTTAGAATTACATTGGTAGCATCCACTGCATTTGGATTTCAGTACTCGGTTTTAACAAATATTTTGACTTCTCTGTTGATTATTTCTTTGGCCCATTGGTCATTCTGAAAAGGATGTGTTAATCTGTTGACCTTTATTCAATTTTACATTTATGTTGAATTCCCCTTCAGTTTTATTCCTATATGATATCTAGGTTCATAGTATTACATTTAGGAAAAGAGACTCAGTATTATTTTAACCTTTTAAATTTTGTTCAGGATTTATTTCGAATTATGGTCTATCTGGAAAATGTTTTATGTGTGCTTGAGAAGAATGTGTATTCTTTTCCATGTACAAAGTTCTGGATATATTGTTAGGTCCGTTTGTTCTAAAGTATGGTTGACATCCAATGTTCCCTTGCTCACTACTACTTGGAAGATATATCCTTTGTTGAAAATTATGTCTTGTGTTACTTTCATCAAGAGTCCTCTGAGTCATAAAGATCATGTAATTTTCAAAGGTCCATCAGTCATGTACAACTTCCTTTAAAATGGAGAAAAAATAGGGGTGAAGGGCTAAAGTAAATTTGTTAAAATAAATCATCTCAACACAAAAAGAACTTAAGAAAAATAAACACTTAATATAATTTCTTTTTGAATAGTATAAATTAGAAGCTATTAGCTATCATTATTGAATTTAGGCAGAGAATGGCTACAGTTAGATGCTATGTTAATGGAAACATCCTTGTGGTGGGGTAGAAATCATGTTGAATTCCTCTAACTACATGGAATAAGTGAAAATAAATATCTTAGTTATACCATATCACAGGCAATTTTTACCTATGTTTCAGTTCTTCTATAGTAAAATTTTACTGTGTGTTGCAGTATGATACATTTTAAACTAATTTGACAAAAGACATACATCCAGAGTTTTGCTGATTAAAGAGCATATCCTGATACAGAGCAGTCTCATGGTTGGAAGATTCTAGTATATTCAAATGACCTTCACTTCTTGGAAAGGCCTCATCCTTTGACTGTGTCCTGGCCCTGACCTAGTTACTTGATTCTACCAAACACAGCATGGTCAAAGTGAAAAGATATCACTTCCAAAGTCAGACATAATCATGTTGCACTATTGTATACCTGTGTGTTTATCACTAGTCTATTTGTTTAATGAAAGCAACTTCCACGTGTAAACTAACACATGAGAGGTCTATGCAGCAAAGAATTTTTCTTACCTCTGAACAAAATCCACAGGAAACACAGCCTTCCAAATGCTACATAAGGTGCTCTCAAATAAGTTTTCTGCATCAAATGTTGACGGCAGTATACACCTATCTGACAACTTGATCTCAGTCATGAGTGGACTCTAGCTTATTTTTAAAAGGGCACCTGTATGCAAATATGTCTATAAAGCTAATTATTTTCCTAGGTAATATCTACCATACATCAATTAAAGTAATAATTTAAAACTTGCAGTGTAGTTGGCAAGTAAAAATCTCTAAACTGCAAAGTTTTTATTAGAAAACAATTTTAACTGAGGAAGTTGAAATGAGTTCAGATTCTTGCTATATAAGCGACACTTCTCTGTAAATTACATATTAACAGTGTTTATTTGTGTTTATGAAAGTCTGAAAGTCACAATCAATTAAAATAAAATAAATTTTATGTTAAATCTTCGACCTTAGAAGCAAAGTATACAAATTATCCTCATCTAGGAAGGCAAAAGTTTCAAATCCTCCTCAACATATCCACTTCTACTATTTTGCTCATATTAGAAAATCCACAGTGATTGGAAGAAAATTAACTAATTGTGCTAATTGTCAGTTGTGTGCATTGACCATTTGAGCCCCAAGAACATTAATAAATAGTAAGTACCTCCAGCTATCTAGGGTTTGAGTACAGGTAGGCTTTATATTAGAGTCTTCATCCATTGTCATCATTTGCATAAGAGTATTTGTCTCAGTTTGATTTTGTACAAATCCTGAGGACACAGCCTCAGCCCTCATCACTTACCAGGCAGAAGGAGAATATAGATTCAAATCCCAAGCATGAGTGAAAAGCACCTAGTGAGTAACCATGGAGATCATGGGTAGAGTGGAATCTTTAGAGACCCTTGATATCAAGACAAATAAGACAACCAAAATAATCAGATGGGATGACACCAACATGTAGTTTCAGCTCAGATACCTACAGAGTTTTTTTTCCTTTTACTATGATGTATTTAAAAACTTTCATGATAAATTTGGCTCTTCTCAATTTTCAGTTTCATAGTCATCAAGCACATCTGAGTAGGAAAGGGATCTCTACAACCTCTTCCTTAAGTACTCCATAGTGTGTATGATGTAAAGGTTATAGTGATGAGGAGGGTAATTATACTGTTATAACACTTTGTGTTTTTCTTGTGAAACATTTTGAGTGTTTTTTAACTTTCCAATGCATAATCATTGCCATGATAAGGGTACATACAGAGTTAATTGGAATACACTTGTAAAACCATTTGGACTTTGAGGCATGTGTTTTCCTACTTTTTCTGTAAAGAAAGTATATAAGATTAGATACCATCCTGTTAGATACTCTAGTATTACTCCCTTCATCAAGTATTTAATAAACACCACAATAGAATGTTTTTACAATTGCTTTTATTATCTTTGCTGTAGGAACATCTTTACAGAGGTGGTGAATCTGAATCTGGGATGTTTTCTCCGTTGCATTTTTAATCTCCTGAATAAGGTAGATGCAATCCATGGAAACTTTAAAGATTATAAATTAAGTGGCAAAGTATTAAGTAATTATGGTGGGATATAGTTTTATTGCTAGGATACTTACATCATAATTCATAAGGTCAAATTTCAGACAAAAATGAGGCAAACTATTCAATAAATAATATAATGAACATACTAAATGAAATCAATAAGAATCAATATGTCTTATGTTTCTAACTGACAAAAGGGTGTCTAAATGCTCTGGTATTTATTGTTAGGTCCGTGGAATCCCAATTCACTTCACTTATTTCATTCAAACTATCTCACCTGACATTGTTCCAGAGGAAATTTTTTATCCTATGAGGTTCTAAATGATGAAAAGTAATTCTTATTTTAGAAAGAAGTTTCTGAAATATGTTAGTCATTATACATTAGTACCATAGTAGAAAAATTAGCATGGAGTATGCTGTCAATTGTCACTCAAAAATTTCCTTTATTTTGCCCTAAAAATGATTATATATGTGTGTGTGTGTGTGTGTTTGTCCTTTTCTGTACTGTCTTCTTTGAGTGGGTAATTTTTTTGAATCATTACAGAAACCAGAGGTTGAACTTGGTTGTTTGTAATTCACTGAAAATATCATGGTTAATGTTCTGCTAATTATGCTTTTTTAGCAATCTAATTATTTGCACCTGTGGATACTGTAATTAAAAGTTAGTGTTGTCCTTAGAGAACTCACGTTGCAGAGAATCCCGTTGAGTTAAAACTGCTACATAATTATAGTTTACAGAGCAAAATGTTGTTGCTGACTTACAGTGACATGAACCTGATATATTTTCTTATTTTGTATGATTGGCATTTATTGTTATAAACAGCTCTCTTAGAATTAAATTGTAAGAGGGATTCAAATATGGCATCTATGGCGAGTAGGAACTGAGATGCCACATAGGAAAAAAAACACCAGCTTTTCAGAGCCAACACAGAAAAGATTTTCCTGCTTCAGCATTGGCCAGAACAACTTGGAAAGCATAAGAAGACTAAAAGCCAGCTCTACAGGTAGGTGAGAGATGCAGGATTCAATGCAGAATACAGCATCAAGGGGGAACCCTAGAAAGGAGAATTTCATGGTGTCAATGTGAAATGCCTTCCCCTAACAGAGCATAGCTGGAGCCACATGGGCCAAGTGGGTATTCTAAAGAGTGAAAAACAATTATGGTGAACTCTAGCACCCACCTAGGATTGGAGATTACCGTAGGACCCTGCTGCTAAGTCCCTCTTCTCCAAGCACAGACTACCGGGGCAGCACTGCTGATCTCTAGTGATGCAAACTCAGACAAAGTAGGGAACCACAACACTGAGCCAAACCGAGCAATTCTGCTGGCAACTCTTGGCTAACAAAGGGGAACCACAGAAACAGGACCCCAGCAGCAGTAAAAGTATGAGGCCTTTGTCTTGATACACCAGGTGTTAGAAGCAGCAGTGATTCCATTGCTGCCTCAATCGCCTGTGGAAGGAGCACAGACAGTCTCCCTAACCTCTAGCAGTGTGAATTCAGACAGAGAAGGAAATCACAGACTGAGTCAAACCGCACAAGGGAGGGGTCACGGAGAATGCTGCTGGAAACTATGGACTACAAAAAGCCCAGAAGGAGAAATTGGGAGACAAAAAACAGGAGCATACAGGAAATGCACACCTTCCACTACACAACTTGGAGTTTAGATCCTCTGGGAATCAGGATACAGTAGCTAAGACCCTGGAAGAACAGACTATGAAAAGGAATTGACCCTGAAGATTTGGTGAATAAAAAGGACAAAAGTGCAGACAACAGACTCAAGTCTCACAGCCGGAGGCAGCAGAGTTCTACCAACAAAACAAGCCTACCTCCCACCAATCACTGGTAAAACTATATGCTCACAAATGACAGCTACACCTTCAACCCTGCACAAACCACCCAGCAGCCGTTATCACTCCCTAACAAAGCAAGGCAACTACAGAAAACTGCAAAGATAAAAAAAACACAAAATAAAATAAATAGAGCACTCCCCTGGCAGAAATTAAAACAAACAACCAAACTAGCAGATCACCAATATCCCAAATCATGGGGGCAAAAAAAACACATGACACACCCTGAAACCTTAGGAAATGGAATCACAAGAAAATGACAGCTAACCTGAAAAAAAAAATTGAAGTTACGAAAAATTAAGCACCAAAAGGCAGATTGAAGCTCTGCTGAAAAAACCTAACAGGAACACAGGATTTGAAGGAGATAATTAATGAAACTAAGAATAATATAGAAAGCGACGGAACCTGAATAACCCAAGTGGAGGAAAGGATTAGTGATATAGACAACAGTAATGCAGAAATAAGCCAAGAAGAAGAAAAAAGATAAATTAAAGTCTAAAAAATAAAGAAACAGAACCATCAGACACCATCAGTGTTAGGCTGGCCCAGGGACAAAAGCAGCAGCGGCCATGCCAGGGAAAACGGCAGCCAAGCCCGGGAAAAAGGTGGATGACATCAGAATAAGGGATGCAACCCCCACACCTGGATTCACAGGGCCAATCCCAATTGCCATATGGGAAGCCCACGAAATTCCTCTGCTTAAAGAGCCGGTACCCCTTTGTTCGGGCGCGCGACTTCCCAGCCGGCGACTTCCCGGCCCTCTGCGGACTTGGGAGTTTCGCCCGGGTGTGCAAACCCCAATAAAGCCCTGGCTATTTGACATTTTTTGTCTGATTGAGCTTGTCTCCTCGCGGAGCCCAGAAAAACCTTACAATCAGGAAAGTCCAAATTAGAATATTGGGTCTCCAAGAAAGCGAAGAGAAAAAGAGGAACATAATGCATATTCAAAGCAATAATGGCTTAATTTCCCAAATCTAGGACAAGAAATGAACATATAGGTCAATGAAACAAACAGAACATCCAGACGCATAAATACTAAAAAAAACTACACAAAGAAACAAAATTGTTGAATTATCATAAATCCAAGACAAAAAATAATTCTAAAGGCAACCAGGAAAATAAGGCAAGATAACATATAAGACACTCCTATCAGACTAACCGCAGACTTCTCAGCAGAAATTCCACAGGCTAGAAGATAATGTAATGATATCTTCACACTTCAGGACAAAAATGTCAGACAAGAATACTATATCCTGCAAAACTCCAATTTGAGAGAGAAATTAAGGTTTTTACCAACAAAGGGAAACTAAAAGAATTTGCATTTGCTAGCTCTCCATTGAAAGAAATGTTAAAAGAGGCCCTACTAGCTAAACCAAAGAGGAAAAAACTTGACAAAAATAATAAAATAACAAATAAATCAACATAACCATACAACAAAAATCAAAATGCCAGGAGCAAGTTCTCAAATGTCAATAATTACTATAAATATAATTGGTTGAACTTATCAAGCAAAGGTACAGAGTATCTAACTGGATTATAAAATCCAACCCAACACTATGTTGTCTACAAGAAACTCATCTTACAGCAAGAGACAAGCAAAGGCTTAAAATGTACGGATGGAAAATGGTAATCCAAGCTAATGACACATCCAAAAGAGCAGGAACAGTTATACTTATATCAGATAAGATAATCTTCCAACCAAAGAAAATTAAAAAAAATAAAGATGGACATTATATAATGATAAAGGAATCAATAAGAAAATTAACTCCTATTAACATTTATGCACCCACTAAAAGAGCACCCAAATATATCAAGAAATATTAGCAGATCTAAATAAGGATATTGACAGTAACACAATAGTAGTAGAGCCTGTGGATACTCCACCTTCAGTAAAAGACAGACGACTGAGACAGAATCAACAAACGAGATCTTTAAATGACAAAATAGAAGAGCTGTGCCTAATAGACATATAAACAGTACGTCACCCCAAACCTATAGACAGCACATGCTTCTCCAGTTCTCACAAAACATTCTCAAGGATAGACCATATGTTGGGATTCATAGCAAGTCTCAGTAAATTTTTAAAGGTTGAAATCTTACCTAGCATCTTTTCAGATGACAATGTCATCAAACTAGAGATCACCCAAAAGGAAAGAGGAAAACCACAAAAAATAGAGAACAAGCAACATAATGGTGAGCGACGAATGGGTTAAAGAGGAAATTAAGGAAGAAAACTGTTAAGATATCTGGAATTAAATAAAAATGAAGAAGCAACAGAACAGAGCTATGGGGTGCAACAAAAGTAGTAATAAGAGGGAAATTTACAGTGATACAATCTCAGAAAACTGGGAGAATCACAAATAAAAAAATCTAAGCAATCACCCAAAGGAACCAGAAAAAGGAGAAAAATAGAAGAGAAAATCCAATAGAAAGAAAGAAATAATAAATACTAGGTTTGAAATCAATGAAATACAAATCAAAAAGACTCAATGGATCCAAAAATTGGTTTTTGAAAGAAAAAACACAGCAGACAAGCCACTAGGTAGACTCACAAAAAGAGGAGAGAGTAAACACAAATAAATAGAATAAGAAATAAAGAAGGAACAATCACAACAGATGAAACATAAATACAGAAGTATATAAGAGAATATTATGTACAACAGTGTGGCAACAAACAATAATCTAGAAGAAATTAACACATTTCTGGAAAGGTACAATATCTCAAAACTAAACAGAGAAGAACTACAAACCATGATCACATCAATCACAAGCAAGGAAATTGAAACAGTGATCAAAAACCTTCCCCAAAACAAAAGCCAAGCACTGGATGAGATGGTTTCACCAGCGAATTCGACAAAGCATTCAACTAATAATTAATACCAATCATTCATAAACTATTCAAAAAGCAGAAGACATAAATCTTCCAAATTATTTTTATGACACAAATATAATTCGAATTCTAAAACCATATATAGACTTCACCAAAAAAGAAAACTGTAGATCACACACTTAAAGAACACTGATGCAAAAAATTTCAACAAAATATTATCAAATCAAATTCATCAACATATAAAAATAATTATACACCATGATCAAGTGGAATTTATTCCAGGGATTGCAGGGATGGTTCAACACACACATATCAATAAATGTGATACACTACATCAATAAAAAGGGCAAAAAACACATGATCATCTCAATAGATTCAGAAAAAGCATTTGACAAGATCTAACACCCTTTTATGTTAAAAACACTCCAAATAGGTATGTAAAGAACATAGTTCAACATAATTAAGGGTATATATGACAAGCCCTAGCCAATATTGTGCTCAACAGAGAAAAACTGAAAACTTTTCCCCTAAGATCAGGGACAACAGAAGAATGTCCACTCTCACCGTTACTATTCAATATAGTGTTGGAGATCCTAGCCAATGCAATTACACAAGAAAAAGATATGAAAGTTATCCAAGTAGGAAAAGAAGTGAAACTATCACTTCACAGATGACATGATAATATACATGGATAACTCCAAAGAATCAAGTAAAAATTGTTAGGAATAATAAATAAATATAGTAAAGTGGCAGGTTACAAAATTAATATTAAAATATGTTGCATTTATGTAAGCCAAAAATGAAAATACAGAAAAAGAACTAAAGAAAACAATACCATTCATAATAGACCCCCCCAAAATGAAATACCTTGGAACAGACCTAACAAAGATGTGAAGGACCTCACAAAGAGAACATTATGACATCGCAAAAAGAAATGGAAAGATATTCCATACTCATGAATTGAAAAAAATCAACGTAATCAAAATGGTCATACTGCCCAAGGCAATATATAGATTCAATGCTATCCCTATCAGAATTTCAAGTTTTTATTTTAAAGACATAGAAAACAAAATAATGAAATTTATCTAGAACAAAACAACCCAGGATAGCAAAAAAAAATCCTCAAGAAAAAAACAATGGAGGAGTCATGCTCCCTGACTTCAAACTCTACTACAAAATAATAATAATTAAAACAGCATGGCACTGGTATAAAAACAGAAAGACATCAATGGGACAGAATTAAAAGTCCAGATATATATATATATATATATATATATACATATATACACGGACACCTCATTTTTGACAAAGGAGCCAAAAAGTTACAATCGGGAAAGGACAGCATCTTTAATAAATGGTTTTGGGAGAACTGGACAGTCACACGCAAAAGGTTGAAACTAGACCATTACTTAACACCATACACAAAAATTAACTCAAAATGGGTTAAAGACCTAGACATAAGACCAGAAAACATAAAAAAAAGTAGAAGGTAATGGAGGCAAGCCATTATTAGACATAGACCTAAGAGATATCTTTGGCAACTCTACAACCATTGCAAGGCAAAGAAAATCCAAAAAAGTTTCTACTTAGAAAAATAAACTTGCATGAAAGCAAAAAGACATCCAACTGTATGGGAAAATATATTTGCCTCTCGCATATCAGATAAGGGGTTAATATCTAAGATAAACAAAGAACTAAAAAATTGGTTAATGAAAATATAGGTAATCTGATCAAAATGGGCTGAATACCTTAATAGACAACTCTCCAAGGAAGACATACAAGTGGACAACAGGTTCATAAAAAGATGCCATATGTCTCTTGTCATCAGGGAAATGCAAATCAAAACAATGATGAGATATCACCTCAAGCCCATAAGAAAGGCTATTATCCAAAAAGGAAACAAGTGCTGAGAGGATATAGAGAAAAGGAAACTCTTAATTCCCTGTTGCTGAGAATGTGAAATGGTGTAATCATTCTGGAAATCAATAGGGAGAGTCCTCAAAAAATTGGGATTGGAAATTCCACGTGAAATGTTTATTCCCCTTCTGGGGAATTTGCCCTAAAACACAACACTTATCAGAAAAGATATACGTACCCCCATATTCATTGCAGCACTATTCACAGTAGTTAAGAGCTAGAAACTACCCAAATACCCATCAACGGATGAGTGGATATATAAGAGAAGGTATATACACACAAAGGAATACCACGTGACCATCAAAAAGGGAGGAATCCTACCATTTGCAACAACATGGATGAACTGGAGAGAATTATGCTCTCTAGGTAAGCCCTAATGAGAAAACAGACATAATATTCACAAGTTGTGTATATAGAGAGAAAACAAATTAATGTCATGAATTAAACACTATACCTGGGAAGAGAGAGAGAAAGACAGAGAGCTACTCCTAATAATTATGGACTCTTAGTGGTGGGAGACAAAAGGGCAAATCAAAGTGTACTGAAGTGATCAAGGGTGTCTGGGGGAATGGAATAAAGGGAATTAACTGTAAATGAAGGGAGAGAATAAAGGAGAGATTAGTAAACCTCCTGTGCTATATGCAAATGTAAAAATCCTATTATGCATACCTCAAAACAGGTTAATGTCAAAATGCAATATCCCTTCAAAAAATGTTGGCTATCTGCCATTTCAAACAAGGTGTGTGGACTGAGAGGGAGTTATAATTCAGGA
>RJWH01009480.1:0-22357 GCA_004363575.1 Solenodon paradoxus | reverse complement strand
CAGAAACCATATCTGGATGAAATAATAGATGAGAACTTCCCCAATGTGAAGAATGAAGCAAGTCTCCAGATCCAGGAAGCTCAAAGAGCTCCTAATAAAAGAAACCCAAAGAGAAAAATACCTAGACACACCATCATAAAAATGCCAAAAAATACAAGATAAAGACTATTAAAAGCTGCCAGAGAAAAAAGTGTCACATACAGAGGAGCCACCATAAGATTTTCAGTGATTTTCTAAAATGAAACTTTACAGGACAAAAAGGGAATGACATGACATACTCAAAAGTGCTGAAAGAAGAGATTTTCAACCTAGGATACTATATAAAGCAAGATTATCATTCACAACTGAACGAATGATAACAACCTTGTCTGAAAAGCAGTTTGTCACCACAAAACCAGCTTTGCAAAATATATTAAAGAATGCTCTATAAAGTACAAATAAACCATAAATAAATAGAGTAAGATAGCAAATATTAAAAGGAAGAGGAAAAGAAGAGAACAAAAATGTGGATAGTTGGAATGAGTGGAAGACTAATATGCTTTCAAATAAAATTAGGTAGTAAACATAGAACTGTGAATGCTAACTTCAGGGTAAACTCAAAATACATCCCCAGAGAGAAAGAGAAGAAGAAAACAAAAGGCAAACTCAATCAGAACATAATTGCACCCATTCGACCTAAAAAGAGAAAGAGAACAAAGTCATCCTATGCAGCAACAAACAAAAGACAAATTACAAAATGACACTAAGCAGCTATATATCAATAATCGCCATAAACATTAATGGACTGAATTCACCAGTGGAAAGACTCAGAGTGGAAAATGGATTAAAGAGCATAACCCAATCTTCTGCTGTATTCAGGAAACCCACCTTCTGCCAAAAGATAAAGGCTCAAAGTCAATGGCTCCAACACAATCACAAAAGGGCAGGAACAGTTATATCAGATAAAACAGACTTCCACCTAAAAAGCATAACCAAAGACAGAGATAGACACAATATAAGATTAAAGGATCAATCCATCAGGAAGACATCACACTTATTAACATAATTGCACCAAATGAAGGCGCACCAAAATATAAGAAGCAAGTATTATTAGACCTGACAAGAGACATTCACAGCAACACAATAACAGTGGGGGACTTCGACACCCCGCTTACAATGGACAGACATCAGGCAGAAAATTAACAAGGAGACAGCCACTTTGAATGACCATCTAGAACATATAGGTCGAACAGACAAATACTGATCACTTCACCCAACAACTACAGATTTCACTTTCTCCTCAAGCACTCACGGAACATTCACAGATCATATGCTGGGACACAAAACATCTCTCAACAAATTCACAAAGATTGAAGTCATACCAACCGTCTTCTCTGACCACAATGGCCTAAAACTGGAAATCAACCACAAAAAGAAAGCTGGAAGACCCCAAACCAATTGGAAACTCGACAATATGTTCCTCAAGGACTCTTAGGTAAAAAAAGGAAATCAAAGAGGAACTAAAAAACTACTTAGAGACAAATGAGACTGAGGACATGAGCTACCAGAATCTACGGGATGCAGCATAAGCAGTACTAAGGGGAAAGTTCATCGCAATCCAGGCCTATCTCAAGAAACAAGAAAAATATCAAAAATAAACAACTTAACTCTACATTTAAAACAAATACAGAAAGAACCATTAAAGCCAAAAATCAGAAGAAGAACGAAAACAATCAAAATTCAGAAATAAATGAAGTAGAAAACAAAAAGACAATCCAGATGATCAATGAAACCAAAAGTTGGTTCTTGGAAAAAATAAGCAAACTTCACAAAACACCAGTTAGACTCACAAAGAATAAAAGGGAGAAAACTCTCATAAACAGAATCATAAATGAAAGGGGAGAAGTTACCACAGAAAGTCAAAACATCCTAAGGGACTATAAACAGCTCTATGCCACCAAAATGGTCAACTCGGAGGACATGGATAGATTTCTAGAAAAGTATAGTCTACACCAAGACTGAACCCAGAAGAAATGGAAAACCTGAACAGAACAATCACAAGCAGAGAAATTGAAAAGGTAATCAAGGGCCTCCCCAAAATTAAAAGCCCAGGACTAGATGGCTTCTCCAATGAGTTCTACCAACCTTCAGAGAAGAAGTAACAAGCATTCTTCTCAAGCTCTTCCAAAATACTGAAGAACAGGGAACTCTCCCAAATACTTTTTATACATTACACTAATACCAAAAGCCAACAAGAGAAGAAACCAAGAATGAAAATTATAGACCGGTATCCCTAATGAACATAGATGCAACACTTCTCAACAAAATATTAGCAAACCGAATTCAACAATGCATCAAAGAGATCAACCATCATGACCAAGCGGGATTCATCCCAGGGATGCAAGGATGGTTCAACATGCATAAATCTATTAATGTCATACCTCATTATCAATAAGGGCAAAGAAAAAAAACCACATGATCATATCAATAGATGCAGAGAAAGCTTTTGACAAGATCCAACACCCATTTATGATTAAAAAAAACCCTTCCTAAAATGGGAATAAAAGGTTCATACCTCTACATAATAAAGGCCAACGTCATAGTCAATGGCAAAAAATTGAAAGCATTTCCTCTTGGGTAAACAACTGGGATTACAAACTAAGGAGCTTCTTTCTTCACAACAAAAGAAAACATCACCAAAACCAAAAGGAAACCTACTAACCGGGAGAAGATATTTGCATTCGATATTTTCCACAAAGGTTTAATATCTGAAATATACAAAGAACTCATAAAAATCAACAACAGAAGTACAGGCAATCAAATCAAAAAATGGGAGGAAAATTGGAGAGACTTATCTGCAGAGGATATACAGATGGTCAACAGGCACATGAAATTATGTTCCTACTGGCTGGCTATCAGGGAAATGCAAATTAAACAACAATGAGATATCACCTTACACCTGAAAGACTGGCTATTATTCAAAAGTCTGGAAACAACAAATGCTGGCAAGGATGTGGAGAAAAGGGAACACTTTTGCATGGTGAGAGTGTAAATTTGTGCAACCCCTATGGGAAACATTTAGAGATTCCTCAAAAAAAACCGAAGATGGAAATCCCATATGACCCCGTCATTCCACTCTGGGTATCTACGCAAAAGATACAAAAAGAACCCTTCCACAGAGATGTATGTATCCCTGTGTTTATTGTGGCTATATTCACAATAGCTAAGAACTGGAAATTACCTAATGTTCAACATCAGATGAATGCATAGAGAAGATACATATCTATATATCTATATATAGATATATAGATATATATATATATAATGGAATACTACACAGACCTTAGAAGACTTGAAACCCTGTGACTCAATCAGCATGGATGAACTAGAAGGGATTATATTAAGTGAAACAAGTCAAAAGATAGATACTACATGACCTCACTCATGGGTGGAATATGAACAGATGAAACATTACCCAGAAACATTTGCAAGAGAACCCAGGTTACCAAAAGGTAATGTGGCAGGCAGGGGTAAATGGTGGTGAGGTCCACTGAACATTGGGGAAAAGCACTTGGTGATTTGGTGGAGCACATGGGGTCCTGAAATATATCTAAGAAATGGGGAACCTATACATAGGAAATTATTTTAAAGTGATGAATAACTACTACAATAAAAAATAAATTTAAAAAAATCCTAAATCATAATTAACTTAGGAGTTACTTTAAATATACTTAAAACAAATGTATAAGCAAGTCTAGTTAATGGATGTTATATATTAACTGTATAAACGAATAATATACATGCTGATATGCAGTGAATAGTATTTACTATACTACATGATTTCCTAGCTTTGATCAGTGAAGAAACCTAGAAACAAAACCAACACAGTATCAATGAGCATTTCTAGCTTTCATATTACTGTCTGCATAACAAAATAAAACAGGGTTTCACAAAGAAATGATCAATTTCAGCTGTAGAGCAGAAAACAGACATGTAACCGAAATAATGAGTTACTGTAAGGACCTGCAACTCTAGTCTTGAGAATATACCATTACATCCAAATTCTAAAATAGCCAAAATGTGAAAATGACCTATAAATGTCCATCAACTGATGAATATATAGAACGGTTCAATGGTGGTTCAGCAAGAAAAATTAACGAAGTACACATACATACTACAACATAGGTGAACCTTGAAAATATGCTAAGTTAAAGAGGCCAGTCATAAACACCACATATTGTATTATTCCTTTTACAGGATATGTTCAGAACACAGTAGGGAGAAGAATGGAGAGAGATGGTTAAAGATGTGGGATTTCTTCTCCTGGGGTAATGAAAATGTCTAAATTTGACACACAACGCTCTGAACATACTAAAAAAACACTGGACTGTACATTTTTAATAGGTGAAATATGCAGTATGTGAACTATACCTTAACAAAGGAGGCAAATATAAGGCAAGAATCAAGTATTTATCCTGCCTTAGGTATATGAACTGTACCACTGAGTGCCAAATAATAGATGAATCACAGTATTTCATTATAAAAATATTCTGATTAACAGGTGAAGAAATGATAGAATTAAGAGTATCACTAATAAGCAGAAATTGGTTACTTCTTGGTGAAAGAACATACTCTTGTCAAAAAATGTAACATGAGCGTGATCAAATTCTGAATCCAACTGGCGATTTGCAGTATACATAACAAATGAACACGATAAATCATACCCTCAATCATACCCCCAGTTTTTTTAATATTCTGGATATTAATCAGTGATGAAGTACATAATTTACAAATGTTTTCTCCCATTCTGTGGGCTGTTATAGTCAATAAAATCCAGACAGCTGGAAACTCTCCAGAACTAAAAGCCCTAGGTTCTTCAACAGATACAATTTAACTGAAAGGGAGAACACTGCAAGATTTAAGAGACATATTTAATTGTAAATAATAGACAAGAGTAAACTTGTATTTAGGAATGCAGAGGTGGGTAGTAAAACTAAGGAAACAGAAGAAACTGATACACAACAAGGGTATTGTGGCTACTTTGTGGCAGGAGTAAGAGGCTGATTTTGGCCTAGGGCAAAGGAAAGTACAATCCCGGTAGTTAGTAAAGTTCCCTTTTCCTGATTTCAGTGGTAGTTACAAGAATGTTTGCCTCACAGTAATTCACTAAGCTATATATTTTATATTTATGTATTTGTTTAGATGGTTTTATGGGTTTGTGTTCCATTTTGACAACCAAAATCCCTATCACTCACATATAGTTATAGAACTGAAAAACAACAAAAAGATGGAATATAATGGGATGTGAATAGTACTCAAAGGATAAGATTGGAGGTAGAGATGACTAAGTAAAAGAATGAAGTCATCTGGTACATATTTTATGAAGTACTGAAACTTAAGCCAAGTCTTAAAACCTGACAGAGATCAAAGTCACATGAACAATGTCACATGCAAATGCCTTATGGAAAAATAGGGATGCACAATACATAAATGCTGAAACTAACATATTGCTGAATGAGGAATCTAGAGCCTAACTCAAGAGAAAATTTCATTGGGTTTTGTCCAATGAGGTAAGGAAATAAAAATCTGAGTATTTTCATTGTTTATCCATTTCCTGCTGAGAAATCACTGGCATGAATTATTAGCATGCTTTGTGTACTCAACAAATTAGTGGAAAACAAAGTGAGTACTACAGCAAGGGATTAGGCAAGGGGTCTGGATTCAAATGCCAATCAAATAAATCAAAATTTGATTTTGTACAAGTCACTTAGTAACTGTTTCCTCAAAAGACTAATATTTACTGAGATGACTGAAGTTTCTATAACATGGAGGGATTGTAATAAATTTTCATCCATGCAATTTACATCTGAAAAGAAATTAGAAGGCATCTAGTTTAATGATTTCAAATTAACAATCCAGGAAACACATGTCTAGTTAGAATCTATACAGAATACTTCCATTACTACAGAAAGTTCTACTGGACAATATTTCTACCGCAATATTTCCTAGTACTATTAAGAGATTTTGGACAAAAGATTATTCTTGGACTAACTGTTCTATTAAATAAAAAGCCTAAAATGGTGGCAGAGTCCATTGGACAATGGTGAAGAACACTTGGTGATTTGGTGGAGGGCATGACAAGTTGAAATACATATAAGAAATGGGCAACCTATACACAGGAAATTGTTTTAATGTGTAGAATAATTACTATAATAAATGTATATATAAATTAAATTAAAAATAAAAAGCCTAAGACGTGAGCTATGACATTAAATAATCACTCAGATTTCACAAGACATTTTAGAAGATAAAGAAATTAAAACATGTCTATTTGATTCTTATAAAATATAACCACGGTGTAAGAATGGATTATGTGACACATAGGAAAAAAGCAAAATTTAAACCACTGGCTTTCAATTTTAGCAGGCATCATTTGTCATCTGGGAAGCTCGTTAAATACCAACTCCTACCACAAATACTGATTGCATAGGTCTAAATCACAGCCCAATAAAGCATATTTTTAAATAACATCCTGAAAAATCTGATGCAAGTAGTGAATTACCAGTAGTAAATGCTAAATTTTACACATTTACTTCCAGTGAGAAATTCCAGGGTTATGAAGTTTCCTAATAATGGATACTTGAGGAAGACCCAGTGATAAACTGCATGAGCTATGGAGTCCAGACCTGGGTACAATTTTTGTTTGTTGCTCTTGCTATGTGACTAGAAAGTATTTAAGTCTAATCATTTCTATCTCCTTTATTTACATTAAGAAAGAGGATTTCAATGCAAACAAATATTTAGGAAATACATAACAAAGTAGATAGACTAAGATGGATTTAAAACAAAAACAATCCAAAAAACTCTTCCCGTGAAATCAATAAATATAGGTGAACATTTATCTCCAAATATGCATAAAGGCAAAGGAATAAAGCAAAATTAAAGGCTAGATTTGATCTGATTAACAAAAACTTTTATATTAAAAACACCATAACCAAAGTTAAAAGTAAAACTATACAAATATCTACTGATAATAAATAAGCTAAAACTAGAATCTAAGAAACACATTAGTAATTCCCATAAAGGCAACACTTATTAATAAATTAAATTTTAAATGTTAGAAATAGCAAAAACAGTTTCCCTAAAGCCCTCAATTAGAAAAAGATTACAAACACGATCTTTGTTCTAAGGCCCTGAGGAATTAGTGAATAGACAATTTCTAAAAGAGACGAAATTCACCAATGTGATAACATAACTTTAGATTTCTTCACTTACTTAACTCTTCAGACTAATAAGGTTTTCTCAACGTCATCACTACTACATTTTGACCCAAGTAACTTTCTGTTATGGGAAGCTGTGCTATGAACTAGAGAAAGTTTAGTAGTATCTTGAATTCTATCCACTAGATGCCAGCAACACTCCTTCCTCCAATTGTAACAATCAAAAATATCTCTAGACATTACCAAATGTCTGAGGATGGGCAAAAATGCCACTGGCTGAGAACCAATGGGTCAATCTATAATATCCCTCCCGGGGCCATCTTAAAAATCACTTCCCCAGTTATACCTACCCCCCAGTGCAATTCTTTAAGTTCTCTTATTACTGCAGTGTGCTAGATCTAATTGTGAAAACTCTTTCGTGTGTGGTAAAAAAGATGTCTGTTTGCACAAGCCAAAACGGCATTTATGAAAGGGTACACAAAAACTGTCAACAGCAAATAATGCAGAACAGTTAGTTAGACATTAGATTTTTCTAATTTCTTCATTTTCCGTATGCCTAAATTGGCTGTCAGTAATAAAAGAATATGTTTTAAGTGTATCTATGTGGGGAATGCATATAGGCAAAATGTGTAAAGACTCAGAGCAAAAATATTTGATCCATCAATTGACAAATAGCAGCTGAATATCTACTCTTGGTAGACATATTCTATGTAGATATGTAATGACGATTAGACAGTAAACTCACCATTTCTGGGGAGTGGGGAGGGAGAGGGAAAGCTGGGATATGGGTTTACATTTAAATTTATTTAAGCATTGAATAAGTTTCTATTGAAAGGACTATTATTCAAAGTTTTAACAACGACAGATAAAAAACAGGGATTTGGGGTACTTTCATGGAAAGAGAAGAGAATGCAAAAAGAACATCCTCAAATTTTCAAATAGTATCTACTATTCAAGAGCAAAGTTTAATGAAAAAGATGATAAATACAGTAAACAAAAAGTGGTCATCAAATTACCAAGGAAACATACATTTGCTTATATGTAGTAACTGACAAATTTAACTTAAGATGTATGAAATAAAACTAAGGTATGAGACAGATGATACATTCTTAAGAGTCATCATAATTGTTCCTTAAGCATGTACTCTTGGGACCTTAAGTGGACCTATACTACACTTAAATCTGGTATATTGTATGAAGTTCTGATTGCTAGTGCTCAAAAGAGAGGTAATGGTAATAAGGAAAGAGAAGATTAAATGACTTGGTGAATTGGAGAGGTGCTCCTGAATAGACCCTGACCAACAAAAACACTTAGAAAACAGGGTGTTCTTTACAACCTGATCTTAATTCATTAGGTTTAAAAGATAAGAAGCAAATACATCATAAACTTAACTAATCAAATTAATAAAGTTCTAGAAGCTGGGTATCTAACAATGGGGAGGATGTTCTCCCACAGTATGTACCTTGGAGAAACTGTTGGCCTAATGGTGTTTGTATTTTACTAGATTTATCCTGAGCTTGATCCAGCAAATCCAGTCTTTAATCACTAATCCCATTTACATAAACATCATTGTGAGAAAAGGTAGACTTATCTAATTAGGTTACACGGAAAAGGCAAAATTACCAATTGTGCCAGAAAAAACTTAACAATAGTTTCTGGCTTACCAACACATGCTGACACCAATTTTATACACAATAGCACTTTATTTTTTCAGGGCTTTTTTTTTTTTTAACTTTTAAATTTGTCAATGCAGCAAGATAAATAAAAACAAACATTAATAATTTCAATATAACTAATGCATAATATTTATTATAAAACTAGATACAGAATCTTGAAATTTAAGTCTGATAGGGTTTAATTTACCAAATGGTTTCCAGTTGATTTTGTGGTGAAAACTCATACCTTTCAAAGTTTACTATATTTCATTAAAACCCTATAGGAAAATATTCCCAATGATGTGGAAGAATATTAATTTAAAAGTGACTCATTCAATTTGAGACCACCACCTTCACCCTAAAAATGAGGTGTTGGGGTGGGGAGATATAAAAGTGGGACTGCAATAGATGCAAGTGCATCAATACAATTAAAACCACTTCTGATTTAACAGCAAAGGTTAAAAAGATAACTGTTAGCTATGAAAGGTACAGTGTGTTACTTTTCAAATAGAAAATAACATCAGATTTCAAGATCCTCATAAATAACAACTCACTGTAAAATGCTTCACACACGTTAAGACACGATTCATTAATAAAAACAAACTAAAATTCTAGACATTTTTATTGAATGCTATCATTTAAATAAAATAGTATGTTAGAATGCAAGAAACTTGGGCTTCAATAGTCAACTTAAAGTTGTGAATTTTGGTGTAAGCAAGATATTTGTTTCAAAGCACACCTACCAGGCTCGTAATGAGAAAGGAATGTTCAAAAAGAGAAGTGAAGTCTTGTGAGATCATTTATAGGACGTAGAAAAGCAAGCCTGATTCAGCAAACGGGACATCTGTAGCCACATAAAGAATCCCCCAAATTATTTTAACCTGTGAGTTCTACTAGCATTTTCCAGGCCTACTTAAGAAAAGCCATTTATCTTAGTATTGATTAGTTCTAGTCTTCAGAGACAATTTAAACAAAAACTGAATTTTCTCAATCTAAATACTATTACCAGAAGGATTTCCTCTTTCTTATAAACACTATCATTGACTAAGAAATAACTAGGAAAATGAAATAGACCAAGAATCATGGAGATGTAAAAGAGCAGAAGCAACAGAGGCTACGAAAGACCAAAATGTGTACAAAAACTTTTTTCAAGATAAGCCTATATGTCAATCTGATAAACCAAATCAGATTTATGATCCAGAAAGATTAAAACAGTAACCAATAAACCATGAAGATTTTCCTACCCATTAAAAACATGTACTTTAAGGACCCTTTCAGACTTTTCTTAGAAAAAGGTCCTAATGATAATTCACAAACAGTATAAAGTCTTCCATGGTTCATTTTCCTACATACACATTTCAGAATAAAAATATCTTTGATAAAAGGTAGGGTGGGGGATTAAGGCCGGGTTAAATATTTCTGAACACCTAATTTTCTTTGTTAATAGATCTAATACAGTATGCATGTTACTCTGAAAAGGACAGACAAAAACTCATATCTTTCATAACTTAAAATTTTCAACTAAATTCCATTACTCAATTGGTCAAGATTTACATGCTATATTCAAAATCTGAACCTTACAGTATTCAATGGGAAGTGTTACTTCAAAATGATTATATATATGTATGTATTTATTATCTCTATATACTCTCCTAACAGTATATTTGAAGCAAGTGATATATTTGACATTTAACATACCAAAAAAATATGACAACTAATGTTAATGTGTGATAAACAGAAACATTTGACATCTTAAGAAATTGTGTCAGCAAAGAAAATATTTCTGCTTAACATTTAACTCAAAAGGGTCATTTCAAAAGAATGTTACGGTAAAATTAAGCCCAATTCACAGTATCTGAAAAAAAGTATTTGTTCAATACAATTATGATACCCAACAGAGAATGACTAAGCTCACCCAAATCACACTACATATTACTTTGAAATTATTCATGTTTAAAATGAAGCTTAAATGAAGAATATTGATGTAAAGTAACTAAATAAATGTTTCCTATGTAACGTTTAGTTCAAAATACCTAGCATAACCTAACAGTGTTTGGAGATTAAGTCAACACAAATTTCAAAAACAAAAGCCCTCATTTGAAGCAAAGAGTGACTTACCTTCACTTAATTTTAAACACTAGATCCAACAGGAAAAACATTCAGGACCAACTAACTTTTCCCTGCGTTCTATTACCCTTAAAATTTGGTAGTAAAAACAGATCATAAAATACTACTTACATTTCTGTTGAATTTGGTGAAAGAATGGTGCATATAAAACCTGTGCATATAAACAATAGCAGTATTTATTGTAAGCTGAGAGCTGTAGGTAACATTTAGGAAATATTCGAAAATAGGATCTCATTCCCAAAACAATTTTGAAGGAAAACTCCGGATCTACGGTTTTTTCTAGTGTCTCCCGTTCACTAAAGGCTAAACCCCAAACGGCAAAATAAATAAGTAAATCACCGCAGGGTGGTGATGGGGGAAGGGAAAAAATTCTTGACAAATATTTAAATAAAAATGTAATGCGCATTTCATTCAAATATTTATTAAGCGAGCCGAGGAATCAGTATTAATGGCTACAACTCAAGAAACAGTTGAAACGCGCGCGCGCATACACATACAAAACCAAAAATGACAACGTGAACATAAAGACCTCCACAGCTCTCCGAAGGTACAGAACCGCCATCAAACAGGTAGAAGCGCGAGGGAAGGCTGCGAAGAACATAGGCTGCTTAGCACCACTTACCCTCCTACCTCTCAACCCCTTCTCAGAGAAGTCAGAGCAGTCACCTCTTTTCTGCGACAGTACCTAAAATTTCCCTCCTGCCTCGGCAGCCTGACTCCCAAGCCCCGCTGCTACCACGCATGGCACCAGGGAGATTACACAACGCAGCCTCCCGGACCGCATTCGCTGACTTCTCTGTTCCCTCGCGGCCTCCTTTCCCTTACGAGGCGGCCGAAGCCCAGCGAAGGCCGAAAAGCCGGCGCCATGTTCGCAGGCACCAGGACCGGCAACTGGACGCCCAGTGAGCAATGAGAGGGACAGGGCGTGAACGACAGAGGGCCAAGAAATGGAAGGATACACATTGAGACGCTGTCCCATTTCCTGGATGAGGTTGGCCGCCTGCTGGCGATATGAGAGTTCTTTATCCGCCTCCACTCCACAGCGGCGGCTTGGCGTATTCTCCAGCTGTTCCCGAGTAAAGAACCAGCGAGAAGAAGCTCCACGGCCCGACGCCATGACACTTCCTCCTCCGCCCGCTTCACACCCGACCGCCCCGCCCCACTCGCAGACCCCCCGCCAAGGCCGCACGACCCCGCCCCACTCCGCTCGCCGTAGAACGCGCACCGCCCCTTTCACCCCTGCTGTCGCCCGTACGCGTGCGCAGGGGCCACCCTACCGGCTCGCCCTAGTCTTGTCTTTTCTTTTTTAGAGCCCTGGCCTCGCTCGCTCGCTCGCTGGACCACAATGCCCCGCACCGTTTGTCATTTCAAGGCGCCGAAAGTGGTGTCGTCTGGGAAGGGAAAGGTCGAAGCGGTGCATGCCGGGTAAGAGGGGCGGAGCGAGGAGGTTAGAGGCTGGGCTTGGGTGTGAGGTGTGGTGTCTGGGATATTTGGTGAGGCCTGGGCGTAGACTCTGAAATTACGGCAGGTTCTGGAGGAGGAAGCCTTGGTGGCGCTTTGAAGAGAGAAAAATCTGTCTCTATTTCTTCTTTCCGAAGGCCCATAATTTTGTAGTTCCATTAACAGCCCTTCGTGAATGGCGGTTAGTTAGGCTCTTTTGAGAAAGAGTGCAAGGGAAATAATTATCCTTGACTATGTTTCTGCCTGTAAGACGTTATTTGAATCCCACAACCGTGCAGTCTGTGACTTTATTTTAAATATACTTGCCGAACAACCCGAGTGGTGAAGGAGAGGCTGTTAGCTTTGTCCTAACCCCTGCCCTTCCTTAATTGAAACCACATAATTGAACACCACTCCCTACGCTTCCACATTTCTCCTAATCAAGAAGTAATCATAGTTCCCTTGTAGCTTAGAGTTTAGTTTTGGAAGATCATAATCCAGAGGTAAATTTATCTGTGAGCCACTCCTTCCTAAAAAACTGCTTTTGGAGTAAAGATAAAGTCTTCCTAATGCCACCCCTATCTTGTGAAAATCCTTAGGCTGTTTTCCTCATACCTCAGCACAGGATAGATCTGTCCCATTTATGCTAATTCTCCATACATGTCGTTACCTTTGATATTTCCTCCTACTTAAAAAAAGTTTTTACTTGCCACAGGTTATCCACTTAGTAATTAAAAGAGCTTATTCCCTACTAGGTTTTTAGTCTATATTGGTGTTTTAAAGACAGCGTTATGATTTAACCCATTTCTTGTTTAGAAAAAAAATGTAGCATAATTTCACATAAACACAATCTTTGAGACTGACGTAAATCTGATTTTCAATGTGAAAATAATAGACACTGTTCTTGGAATTACTTCTAAACAGAGCTTGTGTCTAATCGTAATGTAACAAATGTATATGATGATAATAGTCCCAGGGGAAAATGAGAAATGGTTTAAAAGAGAGAGGACATGGTGTTCACACAAGAGGGGACTGAGTTAGTTTTTCTGGAGTATTTAAGACACACACAGCTAATGATTAACCCCTCACATCACCCTGTAAGAAAATACCTTTGTGTGTCTCTGAGTTCAACCAATTCCTATTGTGTGTGTGAATAAAGTTTCCAAATTAAAAATTTTTAACTTTCTTCTAAATTACAATATAGAGTATAGGCAGATGTACTTCTAAAAGGCAGCTATTACTATTAAGTGAACTCCTGATTTACATTCCAGGTTTTTGTCATCATTTTGGGTTGCCTGTGCTAAGCATACTTCTGTATCTTGGCTGTCTCTGCCCTGATTACATTGCGCTGTTGAGCTATTGATTTGTTCGCAGTAGGCGACACTGATTCACAATAAAAACTAAACAAAGTGCAAACAGAGGAGAACTTCTTCAATTTGATCAAGCCTACATCATACTTAATGATGAGAAACTAGCTTTCTTGCTAAGGTAAGGATGACCTCTTATTACTCCTTTCAAAGTTTACTGGATAGGAAATTGAAAGTAAACAGACTGGGAAAGAATAAATAAACTTCATAGATGGCATAATGATGTAAAAAAAATCTCCCAAGTATAAATAAAACTACAATTAAGTGATTATAGCAAGATTGCAAGCTATAAGATTAACATGCAAAAGTCAAATGCTTTTCTATATACCAAGCAATGTAAAATTAAGATTTGAAATTAGATAATACCATTTACAAAAAGTAATCAGGTGTGAATCTAAAATATGTATAGGACGTATATGTAGAAAACTAAACCACCAATTAGTGAAGTCAAAGAAGACAAATGGAAGTATATCTGGGTTCCTAGATTAAAAGACTTGGTATTGTTAAATGGCGATTCTTTCTGACCTATTTTATAGATTCAATGTAATCACAATCAGAGTTTTAGCAAGTTATTTTTTAGCTACTAACATATTGGTTCTAAGTTTATATGGAAAGGCAACAGACCTTAAATAGCCAAAATAATACCAAGGCAGTTGTAATGACTACCTGATCTCAAAGCTGTCTAAAGACAGCATGAGTCTTTGACAAAGGAACTAAGGCAATTTAGCTGTGAAAGAGCAGTCTTTTCAAAAATTGGTGCTAAGATAATTGAGCCATATGCTGCCTCAAAAAATCTTGATGCAGATTTTATACCTTTCACAAAAATTAACTCAAAATGGGTGGCAGCCATAAGTAAAGCTGCAAAACATTATAAAACTTTCAGAAGATATATTAGAAGAAAATCTTATGTGACTTTTTTGGTAATGCATTAATTTTTTTAGAAGCTAAACACAATGTTTATTTTTTTAATTTAATATTTATTAAGATGAATCTGATTTACTAAATAATATAAGCTCATATGTAAGTTACCATTCCACGAATATATGATAACACATTCTGCCCACTACCAAATTACCAAAAGTCCTTCATCACTGTCTATTAGACCCAACCACCCCTTTCTCACACGCCCCTTCCTCCTTCCCCACTGGTAACAGCAGTTCTATTGTCAATTTCCAAGAATTGGTTTTCAATTGGTCTGTTCCTTTGTTTTGTTTATATTCCACAAATTGTCAAGATCATCAGGTATTTGTCATTCTCATTTTGACTTATTGTACTTGACGTAATTCCCTCTATTCCATCCTTGTTGTTGCAAAGATAGAATTCCATATATTTTAAGATTGTGTAGTATGATGTTATATGTACACCACATCTCTATTCATCTGGCTGTGACTACAGCCAATTCTTGGCTACTGTAAACAAAGCTGCCATAAACTTGAATTAGCTCTGTGAATTATCTCTGTATTTTGTGTAAATACCCAGAAATGGGATGATGGGAGTGTATATGATTTCCATTCTCAATTTTATGAGGAATAGTCATACTGTTTCCAATAAAAGTTGCATCAATTTACCCTCCCACCAAGAGAATAAACATTTATACATTTCTCCTCATCCTTGCAAATATTTTTTCTCCCAGTGTTTTGGATAATAGCCATTCTCCCAGGTCTAAGGTGATGTAGCTCATTTTTGTTTTGATTTACAGTTCCCTAATAAGAAAGGAGGAATGTATCTTCATGTGAATATTGACCATCTCTGAGTCTTCTTTGGAGAAATGTTTAACCATTTCTCCTGCCCATTTTTTATTGGATTATTAGTTTTTCTGTTATTGAGTTTTGTCAGTTCTTTATATATTTTGGTTATTAAACCCCTGTCAGATGTAGGATGTACAAATATCTCCTCCCAGTCACTCAGATAGATTTTCATTTTGATGATAGCTTCTTCCACTGTGCAAAAGCTATTTCATTTGATGTAGTCCCATTTGTTTGTTCTTGGTTTTATTTTCCTTGCTACTGCAGTTGAGTCCCCAGAGACCTCTTTCAGGTTGAAGTCATGGAATGACTTGCCTTTGTTATCTTCTAAATTTGATGGTTTCTGGTCTTACATACAAGTCTCTAATCCATTTTGAATTATTTTGTTGTGTAGTGTTAGAGAGTAGAGTCATTCTTTTGCCTGTGGCTGTTCAGTTGTCCCAATACCATTTATTGAAAAGACTTTCTTTTCTCCATCATATACTCTTAACTTCTTTGTCATAATTAAAGAACAGATATATATGAGTCATTTCTGGTGATTTGGTTCTATTCCACTGATCTGTATCTGTTTTTGTTTCAGTACCATGCAGTTTTAATAACTATTGCTCTGTAATATAGCCAATATCTAGTATTGTGAAACCTCTGCTTTTGTTCTTTTTTCTCTTGATTGGCTACATGGGGTCTTTGTGATTCCATACAAATTTAAAAAATGTTCTATTACCTTGGAAAAAACTGGGGAATTTTGATGAGGAATGCGTTAAACCTGTACATTGCTTTAGATTAAATGACCATTTAACAATGTTAATTTTCCTCAACTATGAGCACAGAATTTGTTCCATCTCTTTCTATCTTTAATTTTTTTAAGAAAATCTTAGTTTTTATTGTATACATCTCTCATCTGCTTTTTTAAAGTATATCCCAAGTATTTTACTACTTTTGCTTATCATAAATAGGATAGCTTTGATTTCACTCACTTCTACCACATTCTTTGCATATAAAAATAAAACAAGTTTTTTGTATATTATTTTTGTAGACTGTCAGCTAACTCTGCTTATTAATTCTAGTAGTTTTTATAATAGTCTTTATGGTTTTCTGCATATAAAATCTTGTAATTTGCAAATAGTGATAGTTTTACTTATTACTTTCCAATTTCCAAAAAGAAATACCTTTTATTTCTTCCTTTTGTTTAATTGCTCTGGCTAAGAACTTCATATGTTAGTATGTAACAATGGTAAGAGAGGACACTCTTGTCTTGTTTCTTATCTTTAAGTTCCTTATCATTTTAAGTTTTTCATCATTGATTATGAGATTGACTGTGGGTTTATCACATATGGTCTTTTATTATGTGAAGGTATGGTCCTTGTATGCCTATTTTTATAGAATTTTTATCCTAAATGGATGCGGAATCCTACCAAAAAATTTCTCTGCATCTATTGCTGTGATCATATGACTTTTTTCCTTGCTTTTTTTAATGTAGGTGTATTGCATTAATAGATTTGTTTTGTTGAACCATCCTTGCATCACTGGGATAAGCCCCACTCGGTCATGATGGTTGATCCTTTTGATGTTTGATGGGTTTGTTTTGCTAGTATTTTGTTGAGAATTTTTTGTATCTCCTTTCACGAAAGATATTGGTCTAGAATTTTCTTTCATAGTGACATTATTGTCTGCTTTTGTTATCAATTGGTCTCATAGAAAGTGTTTGGCAGTGTTCTTCAGTTGTTTGGAATAGTTTGAGAAGAACAGGTATTAATTCTTCCTGGAAGGTTTGGTAAAACTCATTAGTAAAGCCACTGGTCATGGGTTTTTATTTTTAGGGAGACTTTTGATGACTCTTTGTTTTCCTTGCTTGTGATAAGTCTTTTCAGATTTTCCGTTTCTTTTTCAGTCAGTCTTCGTACGCTGTGTGAATCTAAAAATCTGTCCATGTCCTCTAGGTTGTTCAGTAACAAAAGACTGGAAACATGACTGTCCACAAATTGAGGATTGTGTGATTTTGGTACATTAATGTAATGAGATATAGTCAATCATTAAAAAAGAAGGCATCAAAGTCCTGGAAGAAAAAGAATCTGCCAACCAGGAGTACTCTAGCTAGCAAAATTGCCTTCAAAATTGGAGAAGAAAGAACTTTCAGACCAGAAAAACCCAAAGGAGTTTATTAACACTAGACTCTTATAAAATATGTTAAAGGGACTTACTTAAGATAAACTAAAAAGATCACCAATTAGTAACAGAAAATCATGAAAGTATAAATTTTACTGGTGAAATCAAATGTATAATAAAATAATCTGTTGTAAAGGAGGTAGGTAAATTATAAAACTAGTATGGAGGTTAAAGACATGTGGTAAAAATAGCTACAATAATCTGTTAATACATGAGATTAAAAGATTAAATTGTGACATCAAAAGCTTAAATCATGGAGGAACTTTAGCATGCTTCCAAACTTACCTTGTTGTCAACTTAAAATATAGTGTTGGAAAAAACAGCTTATATGTATAATGACAAAATGATATTAAGTTTAAAAAGCAATATGATACTTTTAATCATACACTATCTTTGTAAGAATACACACAGAGAACAGGTAAAATTGATTCCTTCTGCATAGACATAGGCCGAACTTGATATTTTTAAGTACTTCTAACCTGCTAGTGTATTGACATTTCAAATATATACTATATATTATTAAGTTTTGAGCAGTGTTTCATATTTAGAAAGTGAAATTTAGTTTACATTCTTCAAATTTGATGGACTACATTCAGAAATGTCACTTTATGCTAAAAATATAAAATATTTATTTTGATTGAATTAAATCATCTTGAATACTGGCTTAAGATTTTTTGTTGGGTAATACAAACTTGGTTGGGTAGACCTGGTTTACTTTTAAGGGGAGATCAGAAGTATGACGTGGTAATGTATAAGGATGAAAAATGCTGGGATGCCTATGGATTGTTTTCTTTGGAATATGACAGTGGTGGGGATTTTTTAAACAGGGACATATTTTCAAGAAATATGTCAGAAAACAAAACAACGAAAAGTCTGAAAAAAAAAGTGAATTTGCTGAGAGATTTTTAAGATTCTAGGTGTGAGCAATACTGTTTTAAGGATAGTGTTTGCAATTTGGCTTTAGTTATATCACCCCCTACTTAAAACCTCATTGCTTTTTAAAATTTATTTTTATTGTAGTAATTATTCTACCCATTGAAGTAATTTCCTATATATAGGTTCCCCATTTCTTAGATATATTTCAACGCACCATGCCCTCCATCAAATAACCAAGTGTTCTTCCCCGTTGTCCAGTGAGCTCTGCCACCATTTGCTCTAGCCCGCTCATTCTTTTTTGGTAACCTCAGTTTTGTTGCAATGTTTATGGGTTAGTTATGTTTCCCCTGTTTCTTTGCTTTGTCTATTCACATTCCACTTATGAGTGTGGTCATCTAGTATCTATCTTTCTTCTCTTGACTTGTTTCACTTAGCATAATCCCCTCTAGATCCATCCATGTTGATTCAAATGACAGGGCTTCATCTCTTCTAAGGGCTATGTAGTATTCCATTGTATATATGTACCATGTCTTCTTGATCCATTCATCTTATGTGGGGAACTTAATTAATTTCTAGTTCTTAGCTATTGTGAATAGGACTGCAATAAACATGGGGATACATACATCTCTGCAGATAGGTGCTTTTGTATCTTTTGGGTAGATGCCCAGAGTGGAATGACGTGGTCATATGGGATTTCCATCTTCGGTTTTTTTTTGAGGAATCTCTAAATGTTTCCCATAGGGGTTGCACAAATTTACACTCTCACCATGCAAAAGTGTTCCCTTTTCTCCACATCCTTGCCAGCATTTGTTGTTTCCAGACTTTTGAATAATAGCCAGTCTTTCAGGTGTAAGGTGATATCTCATTGTTGTTTAATTTGCATTTCCCTGATAGCCAGCCAGTAGGAACATAATTTCATGTGCCTGTTGACCATCTGTATATCCTCTGCAGATAAGTCTCTCCAATTTTCCTCCCATTTTTTGATTTGATTGCCTGTACTTCTGTTGTTGATTTTTATGAGTTCTTTGTATATTTCAGATATTAAACCTTTGTGGAAAATATCGAATGCAAATATCTTCTCCCGGTTAGTAGGTTTCCTTTTGGTTTTGGTGATGTTTTCTTTTGTTGTGAAGAAAGAAGCTCCTTAGTTTGTAATCCCAGTTGTTTACCCAAGAGGAAATGCTTTCAATTTTTTGCCATTGACTATGACGTTGGCCTTTATTATGTAGAGGTATGAACCTTTTATTCCCATTTTAGGAAGGGTTTTTTTTAATCATAAATGGGTGTTGGATCTTGTCAAAAGCTTTCTCTGCATCTATTGATATGATCATGTGGTTTTTTTTCTTTGCCCTTATTGATAATGAGGTATGACATTAATAGATTTATGCATGTTGAACCATCCTTGCATCCCTGGGATGAATCCCGCTTGGTCATGATGGTTGATCTCTTTGATGCATTGTTGAATTCGGTTTGCTAATATTTTGTTGAGAAGTGTTGCATCTATGTTCATTAGGGATACCGGTCTATAATTTTCATTCTTGGTTTCTTCTCTTGTTGGCTTTTGGTATTAGTGTAATGTATAAAAAGTATTTGGGAGAGTTCCCTGTTCTTCAGTATTTTGGAAGAGCTTGAGAAGAATGCTTGTTACTTCTTCTCTGAAGGTTGGTAGAACTCATTGGAGAAGCCATCTAGTCCTGGGCTTTTAATTTTGGGGAGGCCCTTGATTACCTTTTCAATTTCTCTGCTTGTGATTGTTCTGTTCAGGTTTTCCATTTCTTCTGGGTTCAGTCTTGGTGTAGACTATACTTTTCTAGAAATCTATCCATGTCCTCCGAGTTGACCATTTTGGTGGCATAGAGCTGTTTATAGTCCCTTAGGATGTTTTGACTTTCTGTGGTAACTTCTCCCCTTTCATTTATGATTCTGTTTATGAGAGTTTTCTCCCTTTTATTCTTTGTGAGTCTAACTGGTGTTTTGTGAAGTTTGCTTATTTTTTCCAAGAACCAACTTTTGGTTTCATTGATCATCTGGATTGTCTTTTTGTTTTCTACTTCATTTATTTCTGAATTTTGATTGTTTTCGTTCTTCTTCTGATTTTTGGCTTTAATGGTTCTTTCTGTATTTGTTTTAAATGTAGAGTTAAGTTGTTTATTTTTGATATTTTTCTTGTTTCTTGAGATAGGCCTGGATTGCGATGAACTTTCCCCTTAGTACTGCTTATGCTGCATCCCGTAGATTCTGGTAGCTCATGTCCTCAGTCTCATTTGTCTCTAAGTAGTTTTTTAGTTCCTCTTTGATTTCCTTTTTTTACCTAAGAGTCCTTGAGGAACATATTGTCGAGTTTCCAATTGGTTTGGGGTCTTCCAGCTTTCTTTTTGTGGTTGATTTCCAGTTTTAGGCCATTGTGGTCAGAGAAGACGGTTGGTATGACTTCAATCTTTGTGAATTTGTTGAGAGATGTTTTGTGTCCCAGCATATGATCTGTGAATGTTCCGTGAGTGCTTGAGGAGAAAGTGAAATCTGTAGTTGTTGGGTGAAGTGATCAGTATTTGTCTGTTCGACCTATATGTTCTAGATGGTCATTCAAAGTGGCTGTCTCCTTGTTAATTTTCTGCCTGATGTCTGTCCATTGTAAGCGGGGTGTCGAAGTCCCCCACTGTTATTGTGTTGCTGTGAATGTCTCTTGTCAGGTCTAATAATACTTGCTTCTTATATTTTGGTGCGCCTTCATTTGGTGCAATTATGTTAATAAGTGTGATGTCTTCCTGATGGATTGATCCTTTAATCTTATATTGTGTCTATCTCTGTCTTTGGTTATGCTTTTTAGGTGGAAGTCTGTTTTATCTGATATAACTGTTCCTGCCCTTTTGTGATTGTGTTGGAGCCATTGACTTTGAGCCTTTATCTTTTGGCAGAAGGTGGGTTTCCTGAATACAGCAGAAGATTGGGTTATGCTCTTTAATCCATTTTCCACTCTGAGTCTTTCCACTGGTGAATTCAGTCCATTAATGTTTATGGCGATTATTGATATATAGCTGCTTAGTGTCATTTTGTAATTTGTCTTTTGTTTGTTGCTGCATAGGATGACTTTGTTCTCTTTCTCTTTTTAGGTCGAATGGGTGCAATTATGTTCTGATTGAGTTTGCCTTTTGTTTTCTTCTTCTCTCTCTCTCTGGGGATGTATTTTGAGTTTACCCTGAAGTTAGCATTCACAGTTCTATGTTTACTACCTAATTTTATTTGAAAGCATATTAGTCTTCCACTCATTCCAACTATCCACATTTTTGTTCTCTTCTTTTCCTCTTCCTTTTAATATTTGCTATCTTACTCTATTTATTTATGGTTTATTTGTACTTTATAGAGCATTCTTTAATATATTTTGCAAAGCTGGTTTTGTGGTGACAAACTGCTTTTCAGACAAGGTTGTTATCATTCGTTCAGTTGTGAATGATAATCTTGCTTTATATAGTATCCTAGGTTGAAAATCTCTTCTTTCAGCACTTTTGAGTATGTCATGTCATTCCCTTTTTGTCCTGTAAAGTTTCATTTTAGAAAATCACTGAAAATCTTATGGTGGCTCCTCTGTATGTGACACTTTTTTCTCTGGCAGCTTTTAATAGTCTTTATCTTGTATTTTTTGGCATTTTTATGATGGTGTGTCTAGGTATTTTTCTCTTTGGGTTTCTTTTATTAGGAGCTCTTTGAGCTTCCTGGATCTGGAGACTTGCTTCATTCTTCACATTGGGGAAGTTCTCATCTATTATTTCATCCAGATATGGTTTCTG